>CABFOW010004925.1:0-46175 GCA_902141385.1 Timema californicum | reverse complement strand
TTGCTGTTTACGAATCACGTCTACTGAAGTGAATTTTTAAAGCTAGCTTATTATTTGGATTATGGGGTCTTGGTGTACGGTTTTCTGGAAAGACTTTTTGTGAAGAAGCAGAGGAAATGTTTGTATGAACTATAGGGGTTTCATAAACAAGTGTTAGTAAATGATGAAAACGTATTTTAAAGTGAAGAATTATCGTTCAAAGCTATCCTCCAATTCTATTACAGCTGGACATGTCTAACAGACGGATAAAGCGACTAGATATACTTACACGTACTCATGCGTTAATTCATCTGATCTATAGCCATCACTTTTAATAGATATTATCAATCAATATCTATAAAATAACACTAATATTAAAATAGTAACATGCCATTAATGTTAATCGAGAAAAATATGTTTGTATTTTTTGAAAGGTGCTCTAAATGTCAATTCGTGGGAAAATCAAGGCATAGTAAAGTGCAGTTGGCACAAATTGTTCAAATCAAACCAGAATACATATTTTGGGATAATGTTATGGTGATTTAACTTATTACCTTTAGTTAAGTGTTCATGCAGTCTTTGTACGATTTGTTTGATTGATGATAGTGAATGTTAACTGTATATATTTACTGAAGTGTGTAGGTTTAGGATTATTAGTTCAATTTAGAAATATATTGTGTATTATGTAGACTATGTAAGGACATCGGTTTTAAACATTAGTGGGGATTTGATGAATATAATATTTTTTACCCATTTAATTTATATTTAAGTCAAACCTATTCTATTACAAATATGATATGTACAGTCAAGTCCTCAAGAGATATTGAAAACAACTTTTTTCTTTACTTTTTATAATCCACAACAAGCTAAGGAGTGAATGGTTCTTAGTGAGTGCAAGTTAAAACCCTCTTGATCCAGTTACAATGTCTTAATATTTTACCTTAAAATGTTTAATGTTAGAAAAATTTGGTATTTTTGTTAGTTTTCATGTTTAGTTACATTACTAATAAATATATGGTATGCTATTGTGATGTATATCTTGGTAAGTTTTTTTTATTACTTACCAGAGGAATTCGAATTGTATAGTTTGAGTACCTACTATTAAGGTTTATTAATAGGTTCTGGGTCATGTTTAGTTAGATAAGTAGATTTAATGCATACGACTTTGTACCTTTAAGACTAACTGAAACTAAACAGTTGCTAAAATAGTTGAAACTTAGTTAAAACATTACAAATGGTCACTGGAATCGAAACGGAGACCCTTGATTTGGAACACTCATGTTATACCACTGAGCTATCCATAACTCGTCCCACGCTCTAGGGGATTAAATTGTCACTGTTAGTTCAAGGCAGAGTCTTTAATGGAGGTGTGGAATTAATCGGCCACTTTGAGCTATAAAGTGAAACCACAGCCACCAGTGAATCGGTATTTAAAAAAAATCTATTTACACTATTTATCCCGATTCCTAGCATGTAGCTCGGGATATAGATCTATCTACATCTTGAATTAACATTACATCTTTTATCTACATTCTTTTTTACTTTCTCGCTATCTTACAGGCAAAGAACGTATTGTGGTCATCAAAAAAATCGAACTCAAGATTTTGAAGAATCTTGACGTTTCATAACCCCCCCCCTCCCCCCCGAATAGAAAATAAGTTGTGCTTCTGTCTGTCTGTACCTCCAACTAGAGCCTAAACTATTTTACCGATCATGCTAAAACTTGGTATCCAGGGTTTTCATAGGGTTTCCCCAAGGTTTTTTTGGAATTGGATATCTAACCCTAAAATTAAGGGTAGTTTATTGAAGGGAAAAAAGAGAAAAAGTCGATTTTCTCAAAATCTTCCCTAACGATTTTGATTAAATTTCATTTCTACACATTTATAAATATTTCAAACAAACTGGCTTATATCAATATTTCAGCAAAATGACTTTAAGGGCTCCGGTCTAATGCGTAATGTTTTGTATAATATATCCTAAACTATTTGAGATATGAAATTACTTATCGTTACAAATATGTAGGACTCTTTATAATACAAATATATTTAAGAAGCATATTTTAATAAAACCAATAACTTTCAAGCTATACGTATATATATATATATATATTTAACTTTTCAAACACAAAAGGTAAAAGTATTGCGACCGCGAAAGAAAAATCTAACCAGAGATTTTGATGAGTGTCGACGTCTCAAGACCCCCCAAACCCTAAAAAGTGTTCTTTGCAATGACGTGTCTGTTTAAACCTAAAATTAAGAGTAGTTTAAGAAAGGGCAAAAATAAAATAAATCGATTTTCTAAAAATCGACTCTAACATTTTTTAAAATTAAAATTCGTATCTAGGTGTTGATTGAGATTATAAATAAATTGGTTATTTTCATTTTACCATAAAAATGAATTCTAGGGTACTTTACAGAAGCAGAAACTTCCGTACCTCCGCAACTATTTGAGATACTAAATAACTTATCATTGCAAAATTGTAGTACTATTAAAAATAAAAACTTTTGTATAAAACATATTCTTATAAATCCAAAAGTTTCTGAGATAATGGAAAATATATTCATACAATTTTGTGAGTTTAGTTGTAAAGAGATACTAATTAAGTTTTAACGCAATAATTCTCCAATAGCATATAGTAATTACATACAAGTAAGTCTCTAAACGTTTATGTTGTTTTTCTATAAACTTTTTATGAGAAATGTTTGTACAGCAATGATCTATATCCATTTTAGGCTCAATAGTCAATATTTACCTTTTTTATTGGTCAAAATTTATAAATGAGGAATTCAATAGCAATACGGTGGCATGAAGATCTTTTACACCTAGTAAAATGTCGAAAACTTTAACCGGAAGTTGAAATTTTAATAGGAAGTGTTGACTCTTGTGGACACCAACACTGATCTTTTCTTATAGGTCCAAACATACAAATGAGGACATTAATTCTTTAAAAACAAAATTATAAAATTTAAAACTTGGTCTAAATAAAAAGTTTTACATAAGTATAGTGCAATTTATGCTTGGGTTTGCTAGTGTAAGTTATTTCGTTTCCCATATATTACGAGTTATGAGTAAATATCTCCATTTTCAAACAATAGAGCGAGAAAGTCTGTGTAGAGTTCCGTACAATTTTTTTTGTCACTCGTACAATATTTAATGGTGGCCTACATTAGTGAAGTGTATGCAGATGCCATGATCTTAGGTACAACCGTCACTGACTTCATTCTTTCAAATAAGTTGAAAAATGACATCTAGAAAACGGGATTTGAACCAGGGAACATTGACTTACTGCATTAAGCATTAATGCTCTACCACAATTCTATTTAAGGTATCCCGAGTTCGAGTTCCTTGTTCAGGTTGCATTGGGATTACGTCCCCTTAACGAACGTCTTAAGTTAATAGTTGACGTCTGGCCTATAAATAAACCAAATATAGAGAGAGAAAACTCAACTATCGCTCAAACTAAGACATCCTTGTAGAAAACTTCACCCCATCGGACCTTAGTGTTCAACTCTGTTTTCCATTCTGCCCAACATTTTCATAAAGGTCGGGAAACCAGTTATTTTCTCTGAGAAGGAAAACATTATGTTTGCTCGTGGTGGAACAGTAAGAAGAGGCCATACGTGGATTTATATGGAGCTACACACAATATCCCTATATCTACTTAGCAGTGGCGTGTGGTCAATTCTGAACAAAGGGAAGCAATGAGGTCACAATGAAAGGGGTCTGATGAACCCTAGTATAATTAGAAGCTCCCACTGGTCTCGTTCTTTTTTTTACAGTTAAAAGTATTCTGGGGAAGGAAGGAAGAGGGGGGGGGGGTGATCCAAACTATGCATGGAAGCATGGAATAAAACAAAATAATTGGTGATCTTTGAAATATTACTAAAATCATTAGATTATATATATATATATATATATATAATTGTAGTTCTAGCCCAAATAATAATAATAACAATAATAATAATGGTCAATTTCGATTTCCGAAATTTTCTCTTGTGTTGCGGCCTGCAAATGAATATTATCTTTGGTCTGCCTTATAGTTTTGAGTCCGGATTTTTTCTACACACCACTACCATTAGTAAATAGTAAGGTCAACTATATAATTTTATGCCAAACCAACATACCGATATTTACTATACACGTTCATAAAATTAATTATCGAAACGTCAAAAACGGTGTATAGGCTGCCTGAAGATGGAGTCTGCCTGTTTCATTTATTTTATTTTTCTCGCCAAAAAACCGGGACGAAAATATACTCTTCAAAATATGGCATGAATACACAGCAGCTTCCATTGCTGCAACTGTTGGCGCACTCGTCATTCTACTACTGTTCGCAAAGAAACAAACCTCTTCCCTCGGAGGATCAAACAAGTGTTAATATTCTGTAACATAAAACTAAGCTTACTTTAAATTGGTGATAAATACGTTCTCTCATCCTATTAGCGAGATATACCTTTGTTTTAATAACCATTTGTTATTTTTAAGAGTTTAAATTTTTAAACTTTATTTAATCTTGCATAATTGACAGAGACATATGTCAGGGAAGTTGCGTTCAATATAGCTATAAAATAATATTAAAGACCGTATTCATGGAAATAATATTTAAGTTCAAGCAAGACCTGGCATTGAATTAAATTGCCTAAAAACTCAATTATGTAAATAAAATTAAAACTCATGACGTAAAAATATAATTTCTTTTCCTGTGAACCAGCTTATGAAGTAAAACCGTTAATACATTTGGCTAATATAACTCGGCAGCAATAAGAGAGTGGAACTAGGCTTACCTCTGATAAAAGTCTTGTCTCCTTGTAGGGCGGTCTCAGCGTCTTTCAAAGCCAGATTAGGCTCTCCTAGGAGCAGGTAGCACTTACTGCGGGCGACAAGTGCGTTCTTATCGTTGGGATTCAACTCGAGGGCCTAACAGAAGCAATCAAACTAGTTAATTATTAACGTGACACACATTTATGATATGTGATTTACCAGGTAAGCCATGTTGATTAAAAAAAATATAGAAAGAGACAAGAAACAATTACTAATCTTCTTAAAATATTTAATCACTTTTCCTAAAAATAAAACAAGGAAAAAGTAAAACAAACTAGCATATCATACTAATCCCTATTTAACTATGAGCAATTTTCCACTCATATCCCACGTTTAAATTAAATCTGACAATTCAAGCGTTATTCAAAACATGAAAAACAAGCTTTGACTTATTTGTCATGGGGTAAAATATGGCGTGTTTCCAATTTAGTTTAAAACGTTGAATGGTCGCTTGTAGCTAAATACATTTCTCGGCATCTAATCGCTTCATCATGGTATAGAAAGACAATGTGAGGTAACTGTTGATAGGGCACCTTGTGCATGAAGTTGATGGCTATACTGACGTCCCCACTCCTCATTTCCCTGCTGCCCAGCGCGAGCAGAGTTCCAGGCTCAGCCTCTTCAGGGATCTGCAAAGCGAGACTTCTGTCTTGTTTCCTTTTCATCTTCAGAGACTGCTTGATGTCCCTACTTCCCATAACCACAGCAGCCGCTCGATCCTTGTCTGTGTAAACCTCCTCCTGGAGTCGAATCCTCGCCGCCTTACTACCACCACCCTTCTTTTTTTTCTTGCCTCCCTCCCCCCCTTGCTTCAGTTTGATATCCTTTGTAAGCTGCGAGAAGGTCGTTTTACCAACCTTGGTCCTGTTGGATGGTACTTTGTTCAACCTAGCTTTCTCCCTCTCTCTTCTCTCCATGACCCCCTCCTGAGGCCTGGACTGTGGGGGAGGAGAGATCTCCTCGCTAAGGACTCTCTTCGGTGCCGCGTCCCCTTCGTCGTCCAAACCCAGGTCTACCCGGAGGAAGCTCTGTAGGACCTCTGCGTCCCGGGAGATGCTCAGGATACCTTGAGCCTGCCCACTCCTCTGAGGGGGGACGGTGAGGGGCTGCTTGCTGCCTACCTCGTTCGACATATTACTACTAGTTCTGGCAGAAAAGCGCTTCAACTACTAGATTTGCCTTGTGGGGACTATCTCAACTACCGAATACATTGTTTCTTTCACTAAGACAACATCTCATCTATAAACAAGGATTTTTATAACAATTATGTTGAACAGCTTTGAAGAGTTATTACGTTTGATGCACAATTACCTGTAATTTTATTTTCAATTTTCTATATGATAATTAAATTACATGCTTTGATTAAAATGTAGTTTACACTTAAATTAATGACTATCACTTTTACTGTATGCTATATGCGTGAATAATCAGTCGAATATATTTAACACATTAAATTAAGTAAGAAATTTTAATGTAAAACTGTAAGCCGCGTAAGTAATTTTAATGTTGACAAATTAAATGTCGTTACCAAGAAATAGTTTTTTGCAGGTAAATCGTATTATAATATACACGCTGTTGTTTATGTTTGATATTTAAATGGTAATTTTTCAGTAAACATAAAGTTTTGGTAGATCTGTTTTTTCACACGACAGTATGTGATATTTATGTTAGAAAGAGAGCACGTTTTAAATATCTCAATTTCTTGCAACAGCCTATTTCTCCCCGCCAGCCCCCGGGCTACGAACAACGGAATGCCAAACCCTGGTGTCGCGACCGGCACCTCTCTACACGCTTCAGGTGATGTTGCCATGGTAGCCCGTCAACAACGAATCAATTCCTGTCGAGTGCCTCTTGGTTTTGAACCTACAATTTTAACATAAACCCCCACCCGACCAATATGGGCCGATATATCGATGGTTGGTTGAGTTTGTATCGATAATTTATGAAGGCAATAGGAACATCCCCCAGTTGAATATATCAAAACGTCCCCTGTCAATAACTCAAATAAAATGTATGTAGCAGGATTATTTAGAACAATATTTTATGAGTTTATGGCGTGCTTATATATTATTAATGTGTAGTGTGGACATTTAAACATGTCGATTGAATTGTGAAACATAATATTTTCTCAGGAAAATATCCGTCCTTCATGGCATTTGAACATATTAATGTTTTTTTTAGCACAACTTCTTACTACCCATTCTGGTTATAATCCTATGTACTAATTATGCTAATGGACTAAGGATGAGTAAGGTTGAATTTGAAGGAATTGTACACGTGCTTGCGTAGAAGGAGAGTGGAAAATAATTTTAGGAAAAACACCCTTAGTATACTCGATCGGGATTTTAACCTAGATCTCCCTATCATTGACAGTCTAGAATATTGCTAGAGTGACGCCTTAAAACATGAGGTCACCGAAGTGGGTTTATATATTAATGGTTATTTGAAACATTATTATAAAATATTACTTTATACTTTCCCCATTGTATGGCTTGTTTCGCCACAGTCAAGTTTAATGATAAAGTAGGTTCAAATGTTTGTTATATTATTTACATAGATAACCAATAATAATGCCAATGTTTACTGTTCGTTTTATATTAAATATTTTGTATAATTTTATACTTTTGCTAGTACAGTAAATATAAAATCAACGAAGATTAAAATAGAAGCTAAGCATATCCAAATAATACATGCTTCTGTTTGCAAGCCATCTAAACTGGAATACTAGTACAAGAATACTTTATTTGTAGCTAGGTCTGTAACTCTATACATGAAAATACTATTAATACCTAATAATACATTTCAAAATTATTATTTTTAGAACTATGTATTTATAAACAATGAAAATTGATTTCACAATACATTAATTAGGCCTACATTCATGTTGTTTTGTGTCAATGATAAATTCAAATTTATGTTATTCTTGGCATCAAGAATCAATTGTTTAGCTTATATATTCCATTTATTAGAGATATTTAACGCACATTCTCCGAACCGACTAATTGTATCAGCACACTACATATAAACTAACTTAAATCTAAAATATACAAAACACCCAACCCCGGCATTTAATTAATTACTATGGAAGGTTAAACCCACATTTCACCATTGTTACATTTTTCGGCCATGCCAGGAAACAAACCCGAGACCCTTATCTCAGTAGACAGATACGCTACCAACTGAGCTAAGGTGTCGCTATATTATATCATAAATCATATACTGTTTTTACTATATCTATAAGAGCTCTCAAAAAATTCTTGTCCGCCTACATTATTGCTTTGTAAAATATTAAATACTGGACAAAATTAATAATAATAATAATAATAATAATAGGTATTTTTAAACATTGGTTTTGAAAAATTGTAAATAAAAAATATATATCTCTATTTTGAAACTGATAATTTTTATTTGAGTCATAAAAATGTTTGAAATTCGAAAATACAGGTTTTTCGAAAATGAATTTTTGTACACTTTACGAGCAGTTAAATTACGAAAATGTAAGCAAATATTTGTAGAATTTCTAAGTACAAACAAGAATACCTTAAGTGTCAACAACCATTACCATGAGATTTGAAGCTTAAGAAGGGATCTCGCCTATGGAACGTGGCATTCTACCGCACAAGAAGATCTTAAACGCCAATCAGATGTAATGCAGGCTGTATACTGACTCCTCGAATCCTGCCACATCTTCTTCCTCACCCCTGCTCCCAATACTCTTCAGCCCTTTTTAAAATTATTGCTATGTTTGTGTAGTGCTTGTTTCCCGTTGAGAGTTAGCGGGCTACGGCTCAACCCCTGACTTTTTTTTACCCGTACTACGCCCAGAACCTAAAGCGGCAAATTATCCTCTTAAGCAGCGTATAAATCTGATGATTATACCCTGTATTCTGCCTTGTATTGTAACAGGTTTGTGTAGTTGAGACGGGCCTACGAACCCCTAACGATCCTACCACAGTGGGTTCGTAAGAGGTTCGTTACAATCCAACTGAAAGTCGGTTTTTGGAACGAACTGAAAGGGATTATCATTTATACCTGGGACGTCTTTTTTGTGAGTTTGGCTAAGTGGTATGTAACATAAACCTTCTACGAACATGGCAAACTGGACGGAGTATACTTCGTTGGTGTTGCTTGAGCTTTATAAAACTAACATTGTTCTGTGGGATCCGAAAGACAATAATTATCACTGGTTAACAACTATTTTGCATCTGGTGTGTGATACATCAATTAATATGTATTTTCGGTTGTAGAATCCGAATCTGCTTTTGTAAATGCTCTGTCACGTAAAGTTTTTAAGATATTTGAGATTTAAACATTTTTTTTTTTTAGGTTTTTGTGTTGTTTGTGTTCTCTTCTTTTTTCATGAATTATCACTGACTATGCTGGTTAAACTTTGTATTTGGATGCAATATATTATGATGTAAGAAGTTCTAAAAATAGTCACTAGAAAGCAGGGAGATTTAGTTGAGGGGGAATGGTACTGCCATTGGCCATTATATGTGATTAAACTAGCCACGTTAGTCCTGCTTTTTAGTGTGTTTTGAAACTTGGGTGGTGTTAGTCACTTTGTATATATCTCTATATTGATACCTTAGTTTGTGTTGTGGCGTGTTTTTGCTTTTCCTGTGTGAACTAGTGAGACGTTCTAATATTTTTAGATTATAGTTAGTACAGTGCTCTTAACGTAATGACAACTGCTAAACTTTGTGGTTGTGTAAACCACCGCTATAACTTTCGCTATGTATGTGATAGTTCACTCCAAAAACCCAAAGAAAGCCAATTACTGACTTGGTTAAGAAGGCTTATAAACTGTACTTTGATTGTGCTCTTGGAGATCCGGATAAGCCCTTTGCCCCTCATATTGCTTGCATAACCCGCACAACTATCCTTATAAATGGTATTAAAGGAAATCGCTGAGCCATGCCATTTGCTGTTCCGATGGTTTGGTGCGAGCCAAAATATCATATGGACTGTTATTTTTGCCTAACAAATTTACAGGACATTCCAGTAACACTCAACATACAATTAAATATCCTAATGTTTCTTCATTTCATATGCCTGTACCTAACGGGGAAGGATTACCTGTTCGTGCTTGTCACTTGCAAACCACTGCATCAGAACCATCAGAGGAATGTGAATCAGAAGAAGCATGACCTTTGGAAGAGCATCCCTGAGACTCATGAGAGACCACCTCACCTCATAGAATAGAAGGATCTGAACGATTTGTTCCGTGATTTGAAACTTTCTAAAGAGCAAGCTGAACTGTTGGGTTCTAGACTGCAACAATGGAACCTTCTAGAGCAAGGTACAAAGATTTCAAGTCTTAGAACAAGAAATTGCTGTTTGTCTGTATATTTTGAAATGAAAATTTCAATGTGTGGGTGCACAGACGTGAATGGTTTGATGATGGATTTGGGTGTTCAAGTTAATCAACTTGAGTGGAAAATATTTATTTATTCATCTAAAGCAAGCTTAAAAGCAGTGCTATTGCATAATGGAAACACACTTCCATCAGTGCCTTCGATGCATGCGGTGGACATGAAGGAAACTTATTAAAGTATTGCTTTTCTGATGGAGGGAATCAAATATAAAAATTGTGAGTGGCAGATATGCTGTGATTTAAAAGTTGTCACACTGCTTACAGGTTTACAGGATGGATTCACAAAATACTCTTGTTTTTTATGGCTGTGGGACAGCCGAGACACCAAGAACCATGATAAAGTCAAGGAATGGCCTATGAGGAAATTATTCATTGCTGGAAAGGAAAATGTGAAATTTACTCCATTTGCCTCCACTTCATATAAAGTTTGGTTTTATGAAGAACTTTGTAAAATTTCTTAATAATGAAGGTCAGGCGTTTAATCATTTGAAAAAAAAATGTTTCCCAAGTTGAGTGAAGCAAAACTAAAAGAAGTTATATTTATTGGGCCGAAAATTAAGGCATTGTTGAAAGATACAACCTTTGATGCTAAGCTTACAAATATCGAGCTAGCTGCTTGGTCCTCTTTCAAAGCCATTGTTTACGGCTTTTTGGGCAACATAAGAGACGATAAATATGTTTACATAGTGAGTGATCTATTGGACAGCTAAAAGAACATGGGGTGTAGAATATCACTAAAAATTAACTTTTTATACTCGCATCTTGACTTTTTCCCAGAAAATTATGGTGCTGTTAGTGACGAACAGGGGAAACTCTTTCACCAAGATATCCTGATCATGGAGTATCGTTACCAAGGACACTGGAACCCTTCGATGATGGACGATTACTGTTGGCTTCTTTTTAAGGAGACTGATGAAACACCCTACCAAATAAAAGCATCGTCATCCCATTTTGTCAAATAAAAATTACATTAAACTTTGTAAATATTAATATCATGGCTTAATGTGGATTATTTTAGTGCTTTTTGTTGGTTTAAATTAGTTTTTTAGGCTATCAAGAAAACATAGGTGAGTTCTGAGAGCTGTGTTTTGTTTGTATTTAAAATGGTAAATAGTTGCTAATGTCGTATTATTGTCTTTGTATTAGTGCTGTTTATTTTTCAAATGTGACGTAATAGAGAGAATCTGATTTTTCCACTGAATTTAGCACCCAAAAATTAGTCATACCCACCCTTTTATAAACCAGATTCAGAAAAAAAAAGTTTCATTTGGTTGACCAGTGATTAAAAAAACATAAAAGAAGATGCGTGGAAAGAAATTGCTTCTTTAGTAGGTCAATCAGAAGAAACGTGAAAGAAAAGAGTAGTCAGTTTATTGGCGTACTACAGAAAAGAGAAAAGCAAAGAGAAGAATTCAAAAATCACAGGAAAGGGTAAGTTTTTATTTGTAAATTATATGAGGCCTTTATTATTTATTACTAAAATACAATATGAATTTATCTATAAACATATTACTGTATATATTAGATACTGTACAGGCACTTAACAAATTACTTCCCGCAGGAGCATTAGAAAGGTGTTTCCTTTTTAGAGATTTTTGGTCCTATTTTGTTCAACAAGATTTAAAAATCTGTAGGAGACATCTTCGCAAAGTATTTATACCGTCCACTAATGTGCTGGGACTTCAAATCTAACAGTAGTTCCAAACCGGCCAATTTTTTATATAGCTCAGTGCACCACCATCATCTTTTTTGTTTGTTTTTGTTTTAAATTAAATTTGCTATAGTTAATATGGCGCCAATGGCCATAATAATTGCTAACGTTTCCTCGTGGGAAGACATGTCCGACTAGTACCCTCGCAAATACGCCACTGAACTGTGTACCACTGATGAATGTTCATGAAACAGGTTGGATCACTGGTTAAGGTAGAATACAAGGTATAATACAGGATACGTTCATCAGATGTATAAGCACGGGTTCGTTCCACGTCCCAACCGACGAGCATTTATTATAAGGTAGAATACAGGGTAGGTTCGTCAGATGTATACGTATTTATACTTCACCTCCCTATCCCGGGTTAAAGTTTACCCATAATTACTACTAATCTCTAGTTGAAGATGGGTTTTTACTCTCTCTGTGGCAGAGAAGGAATGTTATCTATGCTGAAACTAAAGTTATAAATCGTAGAGTTATTGCTGTAATCTAAAAATGTGTTTGTAATCAATCCTATATATCCTTGTGCATACAAGGGATCCGGAAACGGGGGGCGGGAGGGGCTTGAGCACCCCGTGTTTTTATCTTGAGGGGCTGGGACTATATTAATCCCCCCTCCCCCAATATTTCCCAAGTAAATTTAAAACCCATGTATAAAGCATGCATCTGTTGCCATCAGTTTGGTAATTTTAAGTTATAAAGACATACATTTACAACTAATTTAATAGATAGCTGAAATTACCTAATTTTGCAGTTATATATATAAACACATACAAAAATTTATTATGCATGAAAATAAAACCTCATTAAAATAGCTTCAAAAGTAACCCAGGGTCTAAAATTTTACCCGGTCAGGACCTCCAGATTCCCTCTCAGTTGAGCCCCCTATCCCCCAATTTCAAATATCTTCTGGAGCCCCTGTGTGCGTACATTATAGCCACTTAGTGTAAACTAAGATGAAATTTAAATATTTAATCAACACTCTCTTAAGAACATCCAACTTTATTAAATCTTTGCATATATTGAAAGCATTTAGAGGAAGAATGGACTAACATAAATTATATACATATAATCAATATCAAGTAGGAAGCTCTTTAAGACTGACTCCATTGATTCTTAGGTATATATATTAAAATTCTTCGTCTATCACCTTAGAGAAAGAATGAACCAAGATCGTATGCATATATATAATTAATCAATATTTGCTTTCTCAGATCATCTCCATTGATCCTTAAGTGTGCTTTTTAGCCTCCAAATATTCATCATTCATCTTGGAAGGCCTAAGACAAATATGGGCCTATATTATAAACCAAATGTATGGTGTAAGAGCATAAAATGAAATACAAAAAACCTTTCTCTCTCCTCTCCTTACTCCACTTTCAGCAGACATCCAAGATGGTTCACTCTTTGAACCAATAACGGGCCCAATTACTCTATTTTCACCGCCTTGATATGCGTTTCACTAGCGTCCTAGCTTTCGATTCCATATTCCATCTTCTTCAATTCTCTCTCCTCTCCTGACTCCACTTTCAGCAGACATCCAAGATGGTTCACTCTTTGAACCTATAACGGGCCCAATTACTCTATTCTCACCGCCTTGATATGCGTTTCACTAGCGTCCTAGCTTTCGATTCCATATTCCATCTTCTTCAAGACACATCTTTATTTTGCGTTACACTTCGCATCTCTGGAAATAATGCTGGTGAACCTCTCATTCTTGAGCATACATATTATCTTAAAGGAATAGAACCCAATGTATTAATCCCAAAGTGTAGGAAAAAAGTAGATGCGGCCTGAAACATATTCCCTCATCGTATCCCTTCCTCCCCCCATCTCTCCGCCTCATCCTTCTGCTGATGCAACTTTACCACACTCTTTCAACACAGAAAGGACACACTCTCCATGCCTTGAAACAGGTTTAGATAGGTTTGTCGATCTCACTCTCTGCTGATGACGTCACGCAATAACAGAGATATTTACGAGGTGAGATCGACGCGGACAGACTCTTGCAAATTTTTGCAAAATGTACCCTCTCTCTCAGTGTTGTATAAACCTTTGACTATATTGTACTTGCCAAACATTTTAATCATCTTATATCTATCAGGATTAAGAAATATTCATTGAACCGTAGTTCATTGATCATACCAAATATCCTACAAAATTTAATCGTTCATACTACGAACACACATTATCATATTTCATAGATAAAACCATGCAACAAACTATATTGTAGGCCTACCACACTTATACAATATTTTATCACTGCTCATTGATTTATACAATTAATAAAGTTAATCATACTTGCTTAGAAACATATAATACCTATAGAACATTCATAATTGATTGATACATAACCTATATTTAATCATAGTTAATAATACCATGAAAAATATTTAATAATTATTCATACATCATACTTAAAAGACTATACTAGATTATAGGTCTACCATACTTATTACATGCTCATTCCTTAGTGACAAATTTATTAATACTTGATTAGAGATATATAATACTTTTAACACATTTCTCACTGATCGATACCTATAATACATTAATTTTAACACAGTTCGTTTATAATGCCATGCATCATATTAAATCACCATTCATACATTATTATTAGAAGACATTTGATCACCATTCATTGATCAGAAAAAAAATTTAAAAAAAATTAAAAATTAAAATTAAATTTAAATTTACTTGGGAAATATTGAGGGAGGGGGGATTAATATAGTCCCAGCCCCTCAAGATAAAAACACGGGGGGCTCAAGCCCCTCCCGCCCCCCGTTTCCGGATCCCTTGTCATACCTTATATAGCAGATTACCCTGAGCTCAAAACGGTGAATTTCCTTACTCTATAGCTGTCCTCTTCCTCCATAATGAATATCGATTCTATCAGTTTAATCTTTAATGACATAATAATTAAATACATTACTTCACTTCCTTGAATATGACACATTACTGGTACATTCTTCTTAAACGTTAATATCCTTGACTCACGATATTGGAGGTATTTTCGATCAAGTCTTTAGAGCCTTATGCATTAATTCTAAGTGATAACGAGCTTTACTCCTTATCCAACATATATGCAAAAAAATGCCATAAAATATTTGTCTCACGAATTGTGTGAAGATATTTGACGTAGGCCCTATCTTCTGCATAATTATATGGTATTTCTACTCTCTGATGTGATACTTCTGAGTGTCTCGTCGAACAAGAACATTAATCAGTAGGCTAGTGAAAATGCCCTGTTCATTGATCTAAACTCTGCATTATACTTAACACTAAAATTCCTGAAACGGTTGTTTTGACCACTCTAAGAATTCTTTGTTTCATAACTTCTTTAATTGGCAAAGGAACATTTAAATATTGGGCTTGTTACTTATACTTAACACTAAAATTCCTGAAACGGTCGTTTTGACCACTCTAAGAATTCTTTGCTTCATAACTTCTTTAATTGGCAAAGGAACATTTAAATATTGGGCTTGTTACAGGCTAACTAACTCAGCCCTGTACTGCCCAAATTTGCTGCACATAATCATTGCTCAAGAATATATATTGTACCCTAGTATATATACAGGTCTATTATTATATAAATCTCCATGTGTTATATATCACATCTTGGATAATATTATGGAACATAAAAGGTGTCATCAGAAGGGCTAGCCACCATCACCATTCTGCTAACACTGCACTTGACTGGTTGGAGCAACAATAACAAATGACTGCAGCTGTCGGCCTGCTCGTCGTTTGGAGCACGTAGTCTTGTGCCTCGTGACAGTTACAATGTAGAGGGATGTCTCACCCTTCTTTCCTTCCCATGATTCTTTGCGTTCAGCCACTATAAAGTTCCACGGCTCGCTGGGGACCGAAACAATTATTCATCACCAGTCAAATAGTCGACACTCTACGACGTCCTTTCTTCAAGTCGACTGTACACAGCTAGTGGTCCTGACGATGCTGCCAAGGGACCGACCGGACCGACGAATGTAACATGACGTCCCTTTGATCATTCAAATCCGTGGGGAGTAGGTGGCTTTATGGCCGGATTCTAGTTTTGGGGTTTTTATAGCGCGTCGAGAAGATTAGTTACTCTCATCTAATTTTTCTATTTTATTTAGATTAGCCTTTTTCATGATTTAGCTTACATGTCATAGAGTCATTTAGTATTGCACATGTATTCTGCTTGGTCCTTAAGACCAGCAGTTTAAATAGGGATGATTTCCACACTTTAACCTGCTTGACCATGTTATAGTCAGTGAAGCAGTTAGTCGGGAAACGGGCTGGTCAGGTTGTTCCAGATTAGATAGTTATACCTAGTTATGTTTGAGTATACTTTCCCGAGCCAGTTTCGGTGCTCAACTTGTGGCTCATTTTTGCCCATCTGGCATGGCTCGTATTTTGTACATTATTTAGCTTGTGTTGTCCACCAGTTTCGGTGCACAACTTGTGGGTCATTTCTGACCATCTGGCATGGTTCATGTTTCGTACATTATTTAACTTGGGTTTTTAACCACTTTCAGTGCTCAACTTGTGGGTCATTTCTGCCCATCTGGCATGGCTCGCATTTCTATCACTTAGATGTGTTATTGCCCTTGTGGAGTTTAGTGCTTCCCAATTTGTTATTTACATAATCAGATCATACGTTTAATGTTTCTGGCTTAGACCAATTGGTCGTGCGCCGGCTCAGGACAAAACAAGGCCTAGAACGCCAAATCAGAGTAGGGGTCTTTTGTTCCCACGCTTGTATCATAGCTTGATATACATTAGATGCTAATAGTTATTGTTTGGTATGATCATTACTATTATTGTTATTATTTAGCGCTAGCCTGGCAATACATATTAAGAGGAGGACTGGAGTATCTCAAGTTAAGCCTGAGCTTAAACGGTTTTTCAAATTCATTGGTGCTTCACGCCAATCTCTCTCTCTCTCTCTCTCTCTCAAGGAGTATTTGTTATTCAGCAATCTGTGTAGCTAATTACCTTGGTCAAGTTTGTGAGACGTTTCAGCATATATTGGTTTGTGTTCTGAAGATGCTCTTTGTACTTTCTCTGCCTTGATTACATTAAAGTAATTTGTTAATATAAATTTATATCTTTGCTTTCAAGTGTCGCCTATTATGTCTATTTACCTTGTTTAAGCAATCTCCACCTCTGGTGTTAACTAGAGCGACGGTTCAGGCTCTACATGTAAGTTAAACCCTCTTACAACTATTTGAGGATATTACTTTGAATCACTTAATCACAAGGCACTACTTTTTTTTTTCTTACCAATTGGGGAGTACAGTAATGTGTGTCATTTAAATACAAGACACTAAACAAAAGGTATACATATAGCTTGGCAAGTACAGAAGTGGGCTTAGTATAAGCAAAGAGGACTGCAAGAAAGTATTATACTCCTAGAATTAGATGAGTACTGTAATGTATATCATTTAAATACAGGACAATTCATAATAAAAATACAACAGTTTGTGATTAAACCTTGTTATTAAAGTCTAAGGGTGAGCTTATCTTAATTCTTAATGCATAGCTAATAGCGAATAGTGCTTAGCACATAGTACGAAAGGAAATGAAACACATTATTTTCAACCGTAGCTAAGATAACCCGGCACCCCGCTTTAGGTGGGACAGTCCCACTTTGGGCAAACATGTCCCGCTGTCCCCAAGATTTCATGTGCGACGCAGAATTGTCCTGTTTTGGAGGGAACAAACTACATTTTTCAGAAGCCTTGAATCAATTAAACTACCGTATATTATGTCATGTGGAAACAACAATTTCAAATACTTTTAAAGAGTTTTGTTGGAAAGCTTTGTGTGTGTAGGCCGTTTACGCTAGCTAGGCAATTACAAACGTTGACACACCCTCCCTCACCTCTCGATCTCTCTGCCCCTACCACTTATCAACTTCCCCGCTGCTTCGGAGCATATTTAGTCAGCCTCGTGAACGTTCTTTAGTGGCCTGCTCATGTGTCACGTTGAATATCTCTCATATTTCAATATTCATTGCTGCTGTGTTCTCAGTTCCGTGTTTTTGTGTTTGACTGTAGTCCAGTGCGGAGTAAGCACTTCAATGCCTAAGCGCACTTGTAAGTTTAATTTCTAACTGTAAAAGGATTTTCCATTCATTAAAAAAACTAAAGGGGATTCTGTTGTTTGCTGTGAGACCTGTGGTGTGAATTTTACAATTTCGCCTGGGGGACAATATGACATCACAGAGCACATTAAAATAAAAGTGATATACACAAGCTGGCGGCGCTGTCTTCGGCTTTGTTATCAAGTGTAATGCCAAGGTATTTTAAAACTTCAACATTTGGTGCGAAGGAATCTGAATTATCTGCAGCTATGGAAGTGCCATAATATCATACAGTCTGCCACAACCAGAGTTTTAGGTCACTGGATTTAACTTCAAAACTTGTCCAAAAACTATTCAAGCAAACATTTTCATGCGCGCGCACAAAAACTGAAGCTTTAATTGTAAATATGTTAGCCCTTTTTGTAAAAAAATCTAATCTTATTTGGAAAAGGCAAAATTTGTTTCAGTTTAGATTGATGCTTCCAATCACTAGGAACTAAAACTATTTCCAATATTAGTGAGAAATGTTGACATAAGTGCTGGTGTTCAAGTGAAGATACTCAAAATGCAGGCACTTCTCGGAGAAACATTAGAGATCATCTCCATTTATTTATTTAATTTTCTCCGAAATCAAAACCTAGATCAGGAAAAATCATGGGCATCTGTTCTGAAAGCACAAACACTAATTTTGATGGTGCCACCCACGAAGGGGAGAGAATCGCTTATCTCAAACTAAGGAAGCAATCAAACAGGACATTGCTGGCATTGGCTGTGCAGATCATGTCATCAACAACACAGCGGAGACAGCAGCAGATGGTTTGACAATTGGCGTAAAAGCTGTAATCGTTAAAATTTACTTTCGTTTTTACATATACTCTGTTCGTGTTGAGGCTTTTAAAGAATTATGAGAATAATGCAGTATTAAGTACCAAAAACTACTGGGTTACAGCAAGACCTGGTGGCTGGCAATGATGCACGCTGTTGAAAGAATACTAACACATTTTGAGTCACTGAAAGATTACTTTCTGACCAATGAAAAGTGTTCGAGACTTATTAGGGATTCTTAAGATGATCCGTGTGCTGTATTGAAGTGTTACTTTGTACATCGCCAAGCATTGATTTTCCATGTATCAGTATTACAAGTTGAAGGCCAACATTTATTTATAGTATAAGGGGCTTTGTTGTTGGTGGAGCTACGTCAAAAATACGAAGAAACGTTGAAGAATGCTTTTTTACGTATCTCGTTTGGTTCATGTTTGAAGAAATTTCAAGGAACCGTAGGAGTTGATACGGAAACTAGTATGGGTACTGTAGTTACTTTTTACGAAACTTGTATAATTTAGTTGGACCGATGGGCCTGTCCATTTTGAAGACATGGAAAAATTTGTTTGGATAGTTACTCATCTTGGGAAAATGTGTTAGCTGAAGTATAATCGTTGACTAGTAAATACAGTAATATACTTATTGATGACAGTGAAGTATATGAAGAAATTACTTATTTGACAAAATTTGTAACAAATGAAAAAAATGAAAGAGTGGAGTGACCTAAAGACTGCGATTGATCAGGGGTGGGTGGTGGGTGGGTGCTCATTTTGACAACAAACATGTACTAACTATTGTAAACGTGAAACTACTGGTTGAGCTAATTCTTTGTCTACCCGGCACATGTGGACGGAAAACAAATCACAGCTTAAAATTCATTCTTTTGCTCAAATGTAATATTTAACTTTCTTGTGAGAAGTTTTATTAACTGATTAAACCAAATCCAGGTTTATTTGAGAGAATCCACTCATCTGATAAACACGGAATGTTGAAGGTAAAAAACTATGTAAGAATTTAATTTGGTTTCTGCAAAAAGTTAACTTTTTCAATGTTTATATGAATGATTTATGTAAAATAAAGCCTTTTTGTGTAATGTAAGAACTCTTCATAATGTAAACAAATAAATTTTAAAAGTAACACTGTTGTTAAAACAATTTCATTGTGATTCTGAGGTTATGTTGTACCATTCATGAATTATTATTGTTAATTGGTTAGTGTCTATGTCTTGTATAATTTATAAGTTAATTATTTTATATCTTGATTTCGGGCACCTATGATGGACTGAGAACATGAATGTCAAGGCTTATGTTTTAAAATGATTCCGACCCCACCTCCCTCTATCCCTGGGGGTATTCTATATGCCATACGTCTTTACCATACCACTCAGAACCCTTAGTATGACCGTATACCCAGAATCCAACACAGCCCCCAAAATGTTCCAAAAAGTCCTACCTTTCAGGGTAAACTAAGTGTATGTATCCACCCTATAAAGGCTCAAACTGTAGAAGGAAGTTTAATGTACCTTCAAACTAGGGTTGACATATACAAAGAGAAACAGATAAATGAAAAGAAAGCAGTAAAGGAGAATAAAGAGAAAATTATATTAAAAGAAGAAGAAAGAATGCAGGATGACATTGAAGTAAATAAGAAGTTGTTTTGAAAGTGGCTAATTAGAACGAAACAAGGAGAGCAAGGAAATACCTATGACTTTAAAAATGAACGTGGTGAGATGATCTAGGATGAAAACAGTGTACGATAATGATAGAGGGAGTATTTTGAGCAATTGTATTGCAAACACATAGAAAAAGTAGCAGAAAATAGGTAACATGTTATGAGTGAAAGATTTAATGAGGGTGAAGTGTTAATAGTTATGAAGGTGTTAAAGAATCGCAAAGCTGTGGGCGTAGATGGGATCACAAGTGAAATACTTGTGTGTGTGGTCATGCTTCTACTTGCCAGATTATGTGAGTGGTTCACTGTGTGTGTTGTAGTTTAGAATGTTCCTAATGACTGGAAGAATTGTGTCATTATTCCTTTGTACAAAGGCAAAGGCAGAATGAGTGAATGTAATAATTATAGTACACTCAGTTTACTATTCCAGGTAAAGTTTTTGAGAGAGTTCTAACTAAGAGGGTGCGTGAAAAAAACTGCCAGCAAGATTTGGGGTATATAATGTGGTTTCACGCCAGTTAGAGGTCGCATAGACTAACTGTTTGCATTGCAGCAGATTATTGAGTAATGTATGGTAGTTTGCATTCGTTGATCTAGAGAAAGCATTCGATTGGGTAGATAGGAGTAAACCATATGCTATGGAATGTTCTTAAAGAGTATAGTTTAAATGCATGGTTAATAAATGAAATTATGGTAGTGTATGATTGAAGTAATCCGTGTATTAGAGTGGATGGAGCTTTAAGCGAGTGGTTTGACATTGAACAGGGTGTCAGACAATGTTGTGTTATGTCCCCATGGTTGTTTAATGTATTCATGGATAAGTGTATGAGGAGTGTTTGTTAGGACACGGTTGGTATACAAATATATAATGTAAGTTTAAGAGTGCTGTTAGACAGGTGATGCCTTATTGGTGGCCTAGAAAGAAAATTACTTGCAGAATTTATTAAATGGTGAATGTGATAACGGGCAGAATGGATCTTAGTATAAATGTCTCCAAAACTAAGGTGATAGTTTTTGATAAGGGTGGATCAAAAAATAATTATCAGCTTAGTATAAATAGAAAATTGCTAAAACAAGAGAATGAGTTTGTGTATCTGGGTAGAATGTTCTGTAAAAATAGAAGGATTGATGGTGAAATCGACAGATGGGGGAATACATCTCGGAGAGTAGTTGGATGTATGTGGACTATTACGAAGAATGAAGTAGCATCGAACGAGGCAAAGATGATAGTATATAAAAGTGTGCTAACGCCAACAATGTTTTGTACACGCGAAGCGTGGGTAATTTTATTAACTTATTAAACAAAATCATGGTTTATTTGAGAGAATCCACTCATCTGATAAATACGGAATGTTGAAGGTAAAAACGATGTAAGAATTTAATTTGGTTTCTGCAAAAAGTTAACTTTTTCAATGTTTATATGAATGATTTATGTAAAATAAAACCTTTTTGTGTAGTGTAAGAACTCTTCATAATGTAAACAAATAAATTTTAAAAGTAACACTGTTGTTCAAACAATTTCATTGTGATTCTGAGGTTATATTGTACCATTCATTAATTATTATTGTTAATTGGTTAGTGTCTATGTCTTGTATAATTTATAAGTTAATTATTTTATATCTTGATTTCGGGCATCCATGATGGACTGAGAATATCAATGTCAAGGCTTATATTTTAAAATGTTTCCGACCCCACCTCCCTCTATCCCTGGGGGTATTCTATATGCCATACGTCTTTACCTTACCACTCAGAACCCTTAGTATGACCCTATACCCAGAATCCAACACAGCCCCCAAAATGTTCAAAAAAGTTCCAATTCTGCAACTAAGAATATGGTACCTTAACTATCTCATTTATTGATATGTAGTGAATAGTATACAATGTGTAAAGCTGATTTAGATACCATTATATACGTTATGCATGGAGTTGAGCATAGACAGTCATATATATATATATATACTCATATATCTTATAGGCTACTACGCCATAGTTAAACCACGCAAGGCCAGTCTGCATCCTTTCAGGGTAAACTAAGTGTACATATCCACCCTATAAAGGCTCAAACTGTGGAATTAAATTTAATGTACCATCAAACTAGGGTTAACATATACAAAGAAAAACAGATAAATGCAAAGAAAGCAGCAAAGGAGAATAAAGATAAAATTATATTAAAAGAAGAAGAAAGAATGCAGGATGACTTTGAAGGAAATAACTAGTATGGATAGAGTCAGAAATATATGAGTGCTGAAGGAGTGCGGTTTGAAAAGGAATCCAATAGTTCAAAATGAAAGAAGCGTGTTACGTTAGTTTAGGCATGTTGAGAGAATGAGTGTGGATCGATTGAAGAAGCAAATATAATATGAAGGTGGGGTGTGTGTGGATCAAAAGGAAGGGGTAGGTCATGTAGTACGTGGATAAATGTGATAAAAGAATGTGCAAAAAAAGATAAACAATATTAGCTTAGAGAATGAAAGAGCATGCATAAGTCGATGTATGGATGTTGTTGAAGCGAAGGGAGTATGCAAGGATAGAGAAGTGTGGAGAAAGTAAGTGAGAATGGATTAGGTAGAGATTATTTTTATAGCTAAATGCACAGTTTATTTCCTACCCTGTAAGGGAATGGCATGATTAGGTAGATAGGTAGGTAGATAGTGACAGTT
This sequence comes from Timema californicum, assembly GCA_902141385.1. Lineage (NCBI taxonomy): Eukaryota > Metazoa > Arthropoda > Insecta > Phasmatodea > Timematidae > Timema > Timema californicum. Next base: position 23,064 of record CABFOW010004925.1, on the reverse strand, counting down.
GTCTGTTTTATACATAGGTTTTGAATTTATTTGGGAAATATTGGGGGAGGGGGCTTAATATAGTCTCAGCCCCCCAAGATAAAACAGTGGGCTTGAGCCCTCCAGCTCCCCTCTGTTCCGGAGCCCCTGTAAGAGTGTAGGAATAAACAAAAACTATATTTAAATGACATCCATTACTGAACTCATAGTCTTGTAAGAGTCTATGGTTTTCATATAGTGCCCTCTGCCTAAGTTATTTACGTATTATAGTGTTACAGTAGTCTACTCACCGAATTGTAAGAGTGTAAAGCTTTCTTGTGGTGCCCTGCCTTTAGATGGCCCGAAGCCTCGTCACATAAAATCTTGGCTTCCGCTTCGCTGCTTATGTTGATCTGATCCTTCTTCCCATCCTTTCCATTTCCCCGAGTTTTGGGAGACATCGTATTTATTCTACCTATGTTATTCCTGTTGGACAAACAGAAACAATATTGCTTAATTTCATTAACTGAAATAGATACCCTTCGTTTAGTCTGTAAGTTGGCAAGATTATCTTGCATTATTCCACCATGGTGTTATAGCTTGTAAGATAAGGTCTGCTTGTATAATTAACGCCAATAATCTAACAACTGAGCTATCCAGGAGTCGACTCGTCCACAGGGTCAATATTCACTCATATTTTCAGACATAGTCTGTGATGGATGTGTGTAAATCGTCAGCTACGTATGAGTGAACAGCTATCACGAGCTATCAAATACTCTGGAGGGCTTTATGCTGCCAACTGGATTATGACAATTAAATAAATGCACACATCGTGATGGATTAAATAGCCAAGCTACTATTAGCAGCGTAAGGTATCTCTATTTTAACACCTCTTTTAACACCTTATGGATGTTTTATGAAGTTTTCCCCGATACAGTTTTTATAGTTGCCCCGTAAGCAATACCTATGTCAAATTTGAGGTAGATGATAATTGACAAAATGGGGACCTGATGGTCTAGGGGTAAGATGTCAGACTTCTATGTTAATGGTCTGGGGATCAAATCCCGGTCCCGGCACAGATTTATGTGGTTACCAAACCCGCCTTCACCTCTGATAAAAATGTGGGTTTTCACGCTTTGTGAATGTGTGGAATGCCAGACCCCCACCGTGGTTTGGAACCCACGTTAAACTGTAGGTACCCTCTGCTTTCCACCATAATCATTCTCAATTATCATCCTACCATCTGGGGATAATGGATTGCCTTAATGGTGTCCCCAGCTCAGAAATGAATTCCTCCATACGCCAGGAAAACAGAAGTTGGCCAAGATGTAAATCATTAGCCCCACCCCCCAAAATGGGAGAAATGGGTGGAATACTTTGACTAGGCACTAAAAGCCCCTATATTTTTCATCTCCTTAACGGTGCTTTATGACATTTTTCTAAGAAGTATTCTTAATAATGATAGTAATAGTGTTTAAACCTATGACCTAAGTGTGAAGGTTATAGGGTGTTCCAAGGTGCTTCACACCACTCATCTTAAGCGAGCTATTAATATAACTATATATATATTTATATTCTCATCTTAAACTATGAATGGTTTGAATAATTACTAACCTATAATTCTTTGTACTTTCTTATCTCTTATTGCTTTATTAATAAACTAACTTGGTTAATCATGTATATTATTCCTGTACTGTACCTATATCCTATAATCTAGTAAATAGTAGGGTAGAATGGTGCAATTTCAAATTTAAATTCAAAGATAAATCTTGAGTATGTGATAAAGATAAAAACGTGACATAATTCTTAGTCATGATGTAGGTAATAAAAGTACTTATAATTCTTTTCTGAATGGAGGGAGTGAGGTATACTGGTCACAGAACTGAGAGTATATAAAGATGGAAAACTCTGTGTTCACATCTAAAAACATCTTTTGTAACTTGCCCCGTTGGTACGATATTAGAAATAGTTTTCCGCCAATCAAACCCACTCTTAGTATTCTATCTTTAAGGCTTATTTCATCCCAGGTCTAGCTAAGTTTATTAATGTGATAGAAACAGTTGAGAGAAATTCTATGCTACATTATTTTGTCCGCTTTATTTTCTTACGACTTAATCATGAGATGAGTTTAGTTATGGTTTTATTCAACAAACCTGGTGTTTGCTGCAATGTTTGGAATTTTTCAAATCACCTTCCATTATCGAGACATGTATATTTTCTTCACATATTGAAATAAAATCCTATCTTCTGCATTATTTTTTTCCAAACTATGCTAGGTCCTATAGCTTCACTCCCGTTTATTTTGATTACCAACATTACCTTCATCCAAGGTCGAAAGAGCTTGACTTTTATTGACTTTTATCATCATCAACACAGATATAACAAGACTAAGTGGACTTGTTTATCTATGCCTGGATAAATGTGGAATTTAAATTTGCTTACAACCGAAAAAATAACATATTTTAACACTGTAGTAGTTCTATGAGGGATGTTTCATGAAATAATTATTATAATAATTTTTCATTTTCCTTTATTAAAGTGATAGCCAACAGTTGAGACCTCTAACAGGCTAGCACTGAAGATACAGAAGAACACACACACACACACACACATATATATATATATATATATATATATATATATAAATAAATATATATATACATTGTTGTAGAAACAATACAACAGAGATCATAAATGAAATAGACACACTGTTACTTACTCTACGGCAATAGAAACTAGGAACACTGTTCCAGAGAAATTGAGAAAAGAGAAATATCTTTGTCTATCAAAAAGTATATGAATCAAATTAATTTTCAAAGACTTGAACTAAAAAGTGTATATAAGGTAGATAGTGCTTATAGCTCGTAAATTATTTGGTTTTATAAAAATATATGTCACCTAAATGATTTTTATCTTTAATATCGCTACAATTTTACAATGATAAGTTATTTTGTATCTCAAATAGTTGCGGAGAAATTATGAAAATTTATTTTATGTAAAGTACCTTCAAAGTCATTTTCATGAGAAAATTATAGTTTCCATCTGGTTTATAATAATAAATAGTGTCTAGATATAACATTTAATCAAAATTGTTACAGCAGCGAGTTTAGAGAAAATAGATGTTTTTTTCTTTCTGTCCCTCATTAAATTACCCATAAATTAACAGCTGGACATATAATTCCTAAAACTCCTAGGGGGGACCTTATGAACACTCCAGATACCAAGTTTTAACCCAATCTATAAAATAGATTCGGCTCTAGCCTGAGGTCACAGAGAAGGAAAGTCTGTGCCCGAGGTACAGGCAGACAACATCGCGAAAACAACTTTTAACTTTCTCTCGACAGCTCGGAAAAAACGTACTGTGATCTTCAAAAAATGTGAGCTCGAGATTTTGATAAATGTCGACGTTTTATGACCCCCTGAAAATTTAAAGTTGTTTTTGCGATGCCGTCTGTCTTACTTTGAGATAGAGCCGAAACTATTTTACAGATTGGGCTAAAACTTGGTATCTGGGGTGTTTATAAGGACCCTCGAGGTGTTTTTGGAACTAAACGTCCAACCCTAAATTTAAGGGTAGTTTACCAAGGGGAAAAAAGAGAAAAAAATAATTTTCTCGAAACTGGCTGTAACGATTTTGATTTAATTTTATATCTAGATACTTTTATTATTATAAACAAGATGGAAATTATCATTTTATCATGAACATTATGTGACTTACGTTTTTAATGTTTTATTTTTATATATTTAATTGCGAGACCTAAAGATGTGCCCTTAGGTACATCGGGATTGTAATATGAAATCACTTATATAACTTTCTTTGAAATCCTAAGTAAACATTAATTGAATTGATATATTATTATTAAAGGCTATGCTAATTAATAATATCTTTGATAAATTGATAGCACATATTTTCAACTCTAGCTCGTCAAGTGAAACGTTTCCTGAACCTTGGAAAAATTGTATAGTCCTTTCTATTTATATATAAAATAGTTACAAAACCAACGTTTGTAACGATAGGCCTACATCTATGCTAAGTATTTTTTATAAAGTGTTTGAGAAAATAATACATGAGCATATGTTTCACAACCTGAATTTGGAAGGAAAAAATCTTAAAAAATTATATTTGGTGCCAATAATGCTAACGAACAAACATACCTTCAACATAAAATTTCCAAATACTTACAAATATAAAATTTTGATTGCATAACATTGTAATGTTCCCCCAGATGGATATGCCTTAATTATGCTTATTATGGATTGAACTAATGAATTATAAATTATTATTTCTATCATTTTTATATCCAGGAATATTTTAAGATTGTAAGAAACATAATATAAATACCTATAGTTCGTTCTCAATCTTTGTATGTGTCTGTCCCAATTATATTTGTCGATTTTAGTCCAAGGTAAGTAGACTATGATTGTTTCTTGTCTGTACGTCCAATTTTTCGTTACAGTCACAGCCTGTTTGTGTCCAGTTGTGCAAATAATTATAGCTGTTATGTGTAATATTGACTCTTGTTTTGCATCTTAGAAGAACAGATATGTTAACTATAGTTTTCCTTGAATTTGTTATTAGACTATGGCCCTCTTTTTGTAGTCTTGTTGCAGATTGTATTCTACCATATCGAGGTTCTTGTGAATAGTCAGTATTGCGGTGTCATCTCTGTATAGGTAGACATGTTAATGCTTTACTCGACTTGTGATTGTACTGACGCAAATTAAATATAGAATAGGCCCTAGTATTGAGTCTCGGGGTACTCTTATATTTGTCATTTTGGTGTCACGTTTTTGTGTGCTAATATGTAGTGTACATTTAAAATTTTGTTTCCTTGTTGTGGGATAGTCTCGATATCATCTTTAGTATTGTCCACCATTTCCAATCCTTTTTAATGAGCCCAGTAATATTATCAATGTCAAGTGTGTCAAACGAACTTTAAAAGTCAATAAATATTGCCAAAACTAGCTTATTGTTGTTTAGGGAATTGTTGATTTTATTAGAAAAAGGTTCTAGAAGATTTTTAGCTCTTTAATATGTTTAAAATCCATTTTGCCTTGTGTTTATTATATTATGGTTATTTGGATAATCTGTTACTTTGTTAGCTGTATATCTTTCAATCTCTTTTCAAAAATTGGCAGTTTTGCTGTTGGTCTGTAATTACCTGTTTAAATGACTCTCACCTTTGTAAATGTGTCTTTAAAAAAAGCATTTGATTTGGTTGGGAAATGTTCCTTATTTGGGTCTTTCGTATTTCCATCAATATAATGTTATCATACCCTGGTTACAGAGAGGATATAGTTTTCTTAATTTCCGTACAGGTGGTTTTAGGTATGAACAATGTAGATGATGATAATTATGATGCCGATGATGATAGTAATAATGATAATAATGATAAAGTATTTCTAAATTTTATTAATTTTATTAATAATAGTAATAGAAATAATATAAATCTAGAAAAATATTTACTGAGCCACCGGGAGCTAGAGCTTTGAGTACCAAAATAAATCCTAGGTAGCAGCACGTGCCTGTATGGTGTTTTATAGTATACTCATAAGATTTTTTTTTAAATTCATTAAATAGCTTTTATTTTTTGTTTCTTATTTTAGCATTACGTCTTAATAACAGTTCAACTTATACTCACATGCTAATGAATTAGAGATGAGTACGGTTTAATGTAGGGAAAATGTACCTGCATTTTCGTAGAGGGAGATTGAAAAACAATTTAGGGGAGATCACCCTCAGTACATTCAATTTGAATTCAAACCCCAACCACCTTGTTATCGGCAGTCTAGTCCATTGTAAAACCGTGCGGCCAGTTACCAAAGTGCATTGTAAGAATTTTAATTATGTCAATTTATATTTTATTTAGTTTTAAGTTATTTTAAAATGTTTATTTATTTTGACGTGACTAGCATGCCATGCGGTCAGATATCATACTACACTTAATTTATTTATTTTTAAACTTATTGTTTTCAACGGACATTGCAATATGTCGAAGGAAACATCAGATAATATTATAACAATACTTTTATCAGAACAAGAAATATACTTATTTAGCGGGTTTTTTTCCAAATATTCCGTCCACATTTTATAACAATACTTAATTAAATTATTTCTCGTTTATTTAGCTAAGCACTATATAAATTTGGCATGGAACTACTAGAATCTAATTTATTACTAGAACATCATTTGTTGTCTTATTGAACTAATTATTATTGTAATTTAAAGTTTCACAGTTGTCAATCATTGTTGATAAGATTTACATACGATTTCGTTGTATACCATAATAACAGGTGCTGTTTATTTTAATTTTTCAGATATTTAAATGATTATTGCTCATTTCTTATGTGTTCATTATTAGTAATGTTTAATAATACCTAGATTTTCGGACAGAGTGTTCAAAAAAAGAAAGAATATAGGCAAAAAGAAAATTGTGGCTCTTCAACAATCAAACAATTTACCTTCCTGTAGCTCTAGCGTCAGAAATATCCGAGTTTGACCGAAAGTCAAGACAGTCAAGAAGTGCAAAGAGAAAACTGGAGGATGATTTAATGTAAATACACAAGTTCTTAGGTCCACATTTCCATATTGTTTTTTATTTAAAAACGATTTTCTCAAAACTACATTTTTTATAACATAAGGAACATTTTCTCATTTCTATTAGTCCTAGTAGATGATTATTCTCCCACATAATACTCTCAACACCATATTAAACACTTTAACGAGATCTTTCAAAGAAATATTTAGAGAGAGGAAAAAAACAAACTGAAGGAAAAAATTACTTTTCTTTACATGAACTTTGAAAAATATTGCAAATTGAATACTATTATTTTTAGAAAAATATCTGCTCTCTAAATTATTTATAATGTATCATTAGAGATTCACAAAAAAAAAATTATCTCTAATAGGAGATGAAAAAAATGTTCCTTAGATTATGACAATTTAACACGGGCAGGATAGGGCATTACGGGTCCCCTTAACGTCTTCTAAGAGATTCTACGAGAGGCCCGGGAGGGAAAAAATAAGAAATTAAGTCTTATGTCAAACTGTCAAGATATTAGATTTTGCACACATTTCATTATGTATTCAAATTTTATCAAACTTCTTAATTATTATTTCTTTCCTCCCAGATATTCCCTGTTCCTACTTTAATTTCGATATTTATAGACATTAATTTCAAATTTAGAACTTAACTCCGCGAGATTTTTGGGGCCTCTACGAGAAATACCGAGAGACGGGAAAGTGAAGAAAGAAGAGGGAATGGCATCTTAGAGATAAAGAGAAGATGACACAAATTATTTTCGGTGCAGCAAAAAATTCAAATTTCAACAGCTATTTCTTAAAAAAATAACCTTTCAATTACTCATAAAATTGACTACCAGAGATGCAACGACAACTTTAGACTACTAGTAGACCTCTGCAATGACGATTCTTGGACTTTTAGTGAGTTTTGGACAAACTCACAGTTTCAACGACGACCTCCCAGAACATCTTATGAGATGATAATATTAAAATAATATTATCAACAATTTTTGTTTTTTAAGTTTTAATCTCTACAGAACTTTGAACCCGCTACGCAGACGATATATTTTTATGGACTTTTCCTCTACAATTTCAAGACTTCGTGTTACTTACTTCTAAAGTAATAACTATATATTATTTTTCTCAAGCTAACATTTTTTTTAACAATGACTCTGTAAAGAATCTTTTGGCCAGAGTCATTCCTTCGACACGAATGCAATATCTTATGTTCTTTTATTCATTTATTTTAACTATTATCCTAATAAAGTACATCTATTAATTAGGGTGTCTCAAGAAATTATAATATTTTTATTACTACTTAAATAATTATCCACAAAGATTGGAATTAAGATTTTTATATTAATACATCAAAATTACTGAACTGTTAGTTAAATTATGAATTGCATTTTAAATTTATAATTTTGCATCTGTTAGCCAGGGTAAAATTTTAGATTAACGATTATCTATTAAAGAAAATACTAGACTTATTCATTTTTTTTCTCAAAGTCCAATCAGTTGTTAGTTATTTTATTTATATTATTATCACCATCATTCAATGTTATCCACCTTGTTACTATTGTTATAAGACACATATTTAACGACGTCTCACCTTCAATTAGTTCCCAGGGACGCTGACTTTGGAGGCTGGTATTGTTGTATGGAAGGTGAGTCCATTGTTGACTACGTATAGTAAAGGTATATTTTTCCCCAACATGACACAGTGGTCCTGAGAGAGTCTTGTGTACGATTTTGTGCATTATTATTATTTTAAGTTTTACCCCGAGATATTAATTTTTGTTGTTGTTAAATGTAAATGTTGATTTTGAACCCAAAGTATTATATTCATTTTAAATCTGAGCTAGCCCACCATTCTTTTATTATTATTTTAAGCACTATTTTTAAAGGAGTCACTGGACTTAAAGTTAGTATAGTTATTTTAAAATATTTCTCCTTCTTTCTATAAAAAAACATTACACTTCATCATTATCATCATTATGGATATAAACATATATTTTTATTTACAGTATTTATGATAAGTTAATTAATGAAAGCTACAGGATTGTAGCAATGGCTGAGGAAGGGTGTAACCTTTCAAAGGCCAGCTTACCTCACTTCTGAGGTAGGGATGCAATTTGCTGTATTACTAGTAAATAAATAAACGTCAGCTATCACCAACAAAAAAATATCGAGGATGAAAATATTTAACATTGAAATTTCAACATCAATGTTCAGTGCCAATCTCTACTTATGTGTTAAATTGTTCAGAGACTAATAAAATGGTAGTTAGGTAAGAGCACTCGGAAGAAAATTGCTGACTCAAAACACAATATTGTTTGAAAAAAAAAAGAGTTAATTTTTAGATTAAAAGTTTAGTCAATTTTAGTTTCTGACCTAATATTGATTATAATTGTTTGTTTTCAGGTCTGTGTTAGACAATAATAATTGGTTCTCGCAGGGACTGTACAAAAATACAGTTGGTTGTTTCCAATGCAGCTATTTACTAATGTTGTTTGTTTCCAGGAAGTAATAGACTATAGTTGTTTGCTTCTGTGGCAGTAATGGAACTATTTAGTGTTTAGTTTCTTGGAAAAAATTATGAATCATAGTAATTGCTTGTTTATGAGGCAATAATAGACTATATTTTTTGTTCTCTGGACCTTTCATCGCCAAAGTTGTTTTCTCTACGGACTCTACTAGAAATCTAGAATACATTTTTCTTTAAGATCTACACTATATTATAGTTATTGGTTTCCATGACTATACCTTAAAAATGTTTAGCTCTGAATCTAATCATCTATATGTGATTGCTTCCGAGATTACATTGAGATTTAGTTGTTTTTTCCCGGGACAGTAGACTACTATGGTAAATTTGGTTGTCCCTGAAGCTCTATTAGAATATATATGTTTATATCCAGGATTACTGAACTAACACCATATGATTGTTTCCGTGACTGTAACAAGCTATAGTTTATTTTCTGGACTGTTCTTTGACATATATGTTTGTTTCCGTGACTCTATTAAACTATATTTGTTTATTTTTTGACCTGTATTTGGATATATATGTTTGTTTCCGTGAATGTATTAGAGATTAGACTATATTTATTTATTTTCGGGAATATACAAGTATATATGTATGATTCTGTGACTGTATTAGACTATAGTTGTTTATTTTTTGACCTGTACTTGGATATATATGTTTGTTTCCGTGAATGTACTAGAGATTAGACTATATTTATTTATTTTCGGGGCATAGACAGGCATATATGTTTGATTCTGTGATTGTATTAGACTATAACTGCTTATTTTCCGGCCTGTGTTTGGAGATATATGTTTGTTCCCGTGACTGTATTAGACAATAGTTTGTTGAGGGGTATTCCACCCACCATGCGTCTACCGTCACATCTCGGTACCAAGCACAAACCCATCACAGAACACGGGACCGAATTAACTTAAATAACCCTCCCCGAGATTTCGTAGAGGGGCGAAGAGGGAGAGGGAAGAAACTAGTAGTTTTGTGGGGGAGTACACACGATAATACAGTCGCTACTTCTCGGGTCGGGATCATCAGTCATATGTTGTCACCTATCCTCCTAGAATATTCACTGAGCGCGCTACTTTAAAATAGTAATATTTAAAAATCTATTTTAATTCAATACACACAACAAGAATACACAGTACGAGACAATCGTGAATATTCTTTAATATAACCTACTATAGCTCAGAACCAAATTTAAAAAAATAATCGTTACTATTAAAATACCAATAGATGTTTTATCTTCTATAACCAAGTGTTTGGCGTTATTTATAATTTAAATCCCTATTCGAATACCAATTTTGATCAAAATCATCTGTCATTTTAAAACAGGCTCAAATTTCCAAAATCATAATTGAGTAAGCTATCATTAAACGAATTTTTCTCCAAACATCGAGAATACAAAGCTATTTATCATGTTAAACACTTCACCAGATACATTTTTTTTGAACACCGAGTCTTACTACACGTTCGGGCTATACGCATATCTACTAATTACACTAATGGTTTAGGGATTAGGAAGTTTTAGTCGAGAGGAGGTGCACCTGCATTTGCGCGGAAGGAAAGTGGAAAGCTATTTAGGGAATAACCACCATCTGTGTACCCAACTGGGATCGAACCCAGATCTCCCCATCTTTGGCAGTCTAGTCCAACACGAGAGTATTGCGTATTTTGAACAAAATTGTTTAAACATAAAAAAAAAAGAATTTTCAAACAATCAGGGGGCCAAACCTAATTTATAAAACACACTTTGTTGATTTTGGGAGTAAATAAAACGTTAGAAACTTTCATAATCTCGAGGTAAGAAATCACGATTGTAATACTTTCTTTATACAATGAAGTAAACAAGTCGCTTTGTTGGCTATCTTGGATACTCGCCATGTTTTATACGTTTATAGGGTATAATAAAGCAATAAACTGTGGTAGCCCTAAACACTGTTCAAGATTCCTCCACTCGCGCAGCGTGTCCTGCCCACAGTAATCTGCAAGATTTGATTATACTAACAATATCTTGTGACGAGTACGGTGCATGCAATCATCATTATGTAACTTCCTCCAATCCCCTGTACCTTAATCTATATTTGCACAAAATATGTTCCCAAGCACCTGGTTTTCGAACATCCTACGCTTCCTTACGTCATGTTGTAAGGCAAGAGACTATGTTTCACAACCATAGAGAACAACCGGTAATACTTTGTTATTTTTATATTCTTAGTTTTACATTCCTTGACAGTAGGCGAGATTACTGATTGAGAAGTAGCATGCATTTCCCGGCAGTATTCTTTTCCTTATGTTGCTAATTTTAATCATTTTCAATCAGCCCGCCCCCGTTTATTTTAGTTTTTATCAGCAAGACATCAGGCTTTCCATGTATTAGTGTATTCTTTGTTGGAATTATTAATTTGTTTAGATTAATTGTTTAAATGTAAAGGTGATTTATTTTTAAATACCCAAATCGTTAAACTACAAGTATATTTGCGGATATGAACGTGAGTCAGATAACTTGTGTTTTCGGTGGCCGGAAGGAGGGTTGTTGGTAGACGGAAACAGCATGGACACTATGTTTTTTTTATTACCGCATCTTACGTGTCTAAGTTTTATACGCTTATATGATAGTTATTCTAATAGGATAAGGATGCGGAAGAAAACATTTTAGAGGTGATCTACCCGCATTTGCGTGGAAGGAGAGTGGGAAACCATTTAGGAAAAACCACCCTTAGTGGATCCGACCGGGATTTGAACGCCGATCTCACCGTCATTGGCAGGCCGATCTAAAACGAGAGAACACCCTAGAACATTTGGCAACCGAAGCGGGTTATGGTCTTGTTAGTCTTATAATGCACCAGGGGTAATCTCAGAAATGAACCATGAGAACGTGGGAGTTCGTAACGCGAGTGAGTGTGCTTAGCGAGACGACCAACGCCTCCATTTTTTTTTCTTTTTAATTTCCAAGAAGGTATTTTTGAGGAATGAATGCTAGGACCACGTGGCATGAATCATCTTCCATCGCTTATTGCCCTTTATCTCTTTTGTGGGCTCTTACAGACAAGGTGTAGTAATCTACTTCCCGTTTCCTCACACGATGTTGATTCATCCCAACTCCTCCACCAGAGGTCAGGGTGGTTTGCACTCACGGTGGACATAAGCCCTAAGACTTCGTGCCCTGTAGTGATTCCATTGTTGTGGGTATTTTTGTCAGACACTTAATATCAGGTTCCAGGTATCAGAATAAAACTATATATATATATATATATATATATATATATTTGTATTACTAACATACAAGGAAGGGAATATTGTACGACGTTCATAATATTATATTGATTGTATGTGTTTGTTTTTGGAGAGAAGTCCTCGAACAATTAATATAACTATAAATTATGTAATTATTATATTATTGTTGTTGTGTTTAGGACCTAAAAGGATATTTATTAGGGGTAGGCCCTCAAATCCTTCGAATCCCTTGAATCCATAAGGATATTTAAGATTTGTCATTCCCGCCGCTCTGTAACCTGTAGAGTATGACGTCACTCTACCGTCACCGCGCGCTCTTGAACTCTGAGGCCGCCGTGTGTGGCGCTAGAGGGCAGGTCACGCGGTCTTGCTCTCTGGCTTCCACGCAGGTGAGACCACAATTTAACTACAATCACTTTACTAACTTCCATTGTGTTAGTCGAACATCATAGTGCTTGTTTGCACATGATGTCAAAGAGCAGTATCGGACGTTCTGTATTAAATCAGCTCTGATTGTAACATAACCGAAACCAGCACACTACAAGTGAATAAGTGGCTAAAAGGGTTTCATTAACACCCAACACGCAAACAAAAAAAAAGGTTCCATGTGAACAAACAAACAACAAGAGGGTCTAATGAAAATCACCAAACAAAAAGAGGGCTTCAAACCTAACACGTGGGCTTTGAATCTGTTAGGATGTGCTATAGCCGAGGATAGAGGGAGGAGACTGTGTATACTTGTGTGGGTTCATGATTGATGTTCGACTTGGTTTATAAAGATTTGTATCAGTACTGATATGTCTATTACAAATGTGATGTTGGTAGTGAAATAAGGATGAAAGAACATAAAAAATATTAGAAGCTTGTGAAAAAACGGGGTATAGCTAGAATAACCAATGCCCTGTCTGACTTCTAGGTGGTCCCCAAACCCCGGTACGCTGGGCTCGAGCGGTAGCCCTCTTCTACGAATACTGATGAACTAGCGTCCTAGCCCACTTAGTCCAGCATCAGGCAGAGTAACCCCTAGACTGCTATGTTGATTAGTCAGCCCCGATAGTTGGATACACTCTGGCCTGGTTTCCAACTGAGGAATGCTGACAATGTTTTATGTGGTCAGCTCCTATATTCCATTTGTTTACAGGCTAATCACAGCAACCTGCAACAATCGTTTTGTCATTCACAAGCCATAACACACAATATTATACAAACACGCCTTCCAAATTAGGCCGTGCGGTTACAGATTCAAGGATTCGAGAAAATTTCAGATTCGAGATTCAAATCCTTAAAAAAAAAACCTTTTTTTCCCTAGTTTTCTAATTAAATTTTGTCGAGCCCTAATACCGTTTACTGGTGGTTCAAAACCAATTTTACTCATAAGATGAACCCGACAACCAGGCCCCAGATCAATAATTTGATACTTAACTGAATGTATGAATGTTATAATGAATGGATTATAAGAAATATTGTTAACAATAATTACTATTTGTATTTTATATTATCTTTATATTATATATATATATATATATAATCTTTATATATATATATATATGTAAAAAAATGTATATTCTCTTATGTTCAAAATTATTCCAAGATTGAAATTCAGGTTCAAGATTCTGGATTCGAAGATAAATTGGAGATTCGGATTCGTAAAATAGTGGATTCGACCCAACTCTAGTATTTATGTTTGCTTTGTTTTGTTCTATGCTATGTAATAATGTATTTCAATGAAAGTAATTATAAGTATCCAGTGTGTTGATGTAAATGTGTAGTTGTGTATTTTTTAAAACTTTATTTAAAAATATAACATTAACTAAAGCTGTGCGAGTAATCAAAAATTCAAGTTTGAGTCAAGATTTAGTAGCTGCTTGAACTAGAATCGAAGATTTTTACAAAAGTCAGAAAATTTAAGTCTCGAAATTTTCAATTAAAAAAATTAGTTCAATTAATATTATTCAATTTTAATACATAATTTCATAACAAACAGTCCCTCAATATCTCCTATTGTATAGTTTAAAAAATGTACAATTGTATTTATTTAAAAACTCGAGTTTGTGGGATTACTAATTTTTTCGCAAAAAAAAAGTAATACTAAAAATATATTTGTATTTATTTATGGTTTATACATAGATCTATTTCGGAAATTTAACTAGAAATATTTATTGTGCAAATATTTTTCAATATCACTTTAGCTCGAAAATAACTTGTTTTAATTCAAACTTGACTTGATGACAGTGACGTGTCCAGACACCCAGAAGCCCGAGATAAATGGACTGTAGTCCACCCTCCGTTGGAGATAGCCGGGCAGGCAGAACAAATGTTGCGTGAGGAACAAGGATGATTCAAACGTTTGATGGTGTGGAACTGTGAGGTGGAGCAACCGTTACGGCATTCTATAAAACCTAGTCATCTTGATTTTATATTTTACAAAATGAAATAAACGTTTATCTCCAATTGATTGGGGGATATGGTAACGTGCACCTGGGTTAGAGATAGTTGTTTCCAACCCGTTCAAATATTGTAATTTGAGTAGAACTAATAGTCGTGGATATTGACAACTTCCAGAAATTTCACTGTACAATCATTTAACATAACAAGAAATATGTGAAATTTAAAATTATATCAAATTGTTCAATCATTCTACAATACGTGTCTTGTTATGTTAAACAAAATGCAAATGCCCGGTGCTATCCGGCTGAAGTAACTGATGTTAATGGTCTTTTTTCTAAAGCTTCTTTGGGTTGAACGTTTATATTTCAATAGAAAGCGAATTTTTACTATATTCAATAGCACATAATAATATTGAACAACCCTCTTTGATGACCGCATGTTCTAAGGCGCTTCTCCCGCAATAAACTAGACGGTTGATGACGGGGAGCTGGTTGTTCGATCTCAGTCGGGTGTACTGAGGGTGGTTTTCCCTACATGGTTTCCCACACTCTCTCTCCATGAAAATGCGAGTACATTCCCTCTAAACTTAACCTTACTCAACCCTAAACCAGCAACGTAATTCATACATAAGCGTATTACTCGAATGGGTAGTAATACGCGGTGCTAAATAAAAATTATATCGAACCATATTGGATAATATTTTTTCTTTCGCTCAAACCTTCAGAGAGAGGAAATATTGTGATCGGTAAAAAAATCTATCTCGAGATTTTGATTGATGTCGACGTTTCAAGTTTCCCTAAACCCGAAAAAGTAGTCTTAGCGACGCCGTTTGTTTGTTTGGATGTCTGTATTTTAGCCTAAGCCCGAAACAATTTTACTGATTGGTATCTAGTGTTTTCATAGGTTTCCCCGTCTGTTTTTAAATTAGCTATCTAGCCCTAACCTTAAGGGTAATTTACCTGTGGGAATAAATATAGATGAACGATTCTTTTTAAATTCGCTCATCAATTTTGATTAATATTCGTATTTAGACACTGCTTAGCACTATAAACAAAATGGCCCATCTCATTTTCCATGAAAATGACTTTGAAGGTAATTTACATAAGAATAAATTTTAAAATTCGACTATATCTCAGCAACGCTTTGAAATATAAAATGGATTATTGCTGCCATATGTTTAAACTATTATAGATAAAAAGCCTTTAGTCGAAATGATATTCTTTTTAATCAATATTTTCCAACTTTTGGGCATATTTATTTAAAAATCAGAGCTTTGAGAATTAGTGAGTTGAAAATGTACAGAACATGTAATTATTTTCTCGACGCTGTTTTCATTAAACAACAATATTTTTATTTAGGGCAGTTTTTTTACATAAAAGGAGGCAGCAATATGCATATTCCAAATAACCTAAATTTTATATTTTTATTTTATTTAATAATATCCTCCCTTAGTGTTATGAGTAGTCTTTCAGCAGGACTTAATGGATCATCAGTAATAATGGGTATCTTCTTTTATGATACTTGGAGAAACTACAGCCAATAAAAACTCTTCGAGGGTGCTTATTGACAACCTATAATATCCTAAGAATGTGTCTAGAGGTTGTGCTAATTCAGAAGATAAAAAACACCGTAAGCACCAAGAGTTGATACTTTTAAATAGCTGAGTAAATCCAAAATAATCGTTTCTTCTTTCGCCTTTTGATTATTGCCAGTAGCAGCAAATTCTCTCCGTCAAACGACTACATTGGGACTGGATTCTCCCAAGTTCCATGTTCCGCGTGCAATTATATGTGAACGTTGGTGTTGCATGTCACATGCTGTATGTTTAATCAAAGATGTTGCATGTTTCATGCACCATCCAATGTGTAAGCTGCCTTAGTCTATTGGTATAGCTTTCCGAGACACATCCATTTTAGAAGTTTTAAAGATTAGAAGGCTATATCGAGGTGGACGTAACCGAAACTACCGTGAAAGTTGAACCAATAAACCAAATAGCCAATTATCTACCAAAGAGAATGTTGATTGGTTTCCTCCATTCACTTTTTGATCGAAACTTTCAATCGCAATTTATCAAGATTCAATCCGTTTTCAATCAAGAGTGACTCTGATCTGATTGTTCACGAAAGAGCTATTTTAGGACATGAGTGAATTTGTTGTTAATTTCTCATGTGGTTAAACATATTATACACATTCATGTCAACAACCATTAGACATACGCTAGTTACAATCAAGCTGAAGTATAAGCAATGTATATTTGTTTATTTGTACTCGCATAATATATCTATTTTTTTTTCTCCAATAAACACAAGTCTAGATATTTCTAAGCTACGTATCAAAGTGTTGTTGAAAAGAGTGATAAGTATAAGTACTAATCTATACATTTACGTTATAGTTTTGTAAAAGGTTCAGAGGCCAGCACGCTTGGTTTATTAAGGGTGCCGGTTTCTTGAGTAAAAATATCCTCATAGTGAAGCATTTATTATGGAAGTTACAGTTCTGAAGCTTTAAATCCACAAAACAAGCCTCAATCATATGGCCATGTTTTTAAAATATTTACAAAACTAAGTACTTCATTTGCTTGAGGAAAGCTAACTATGCTGAAAACAATTTTTGGGACCTATAACTGCGAAATATTTTGTGAAACCTCTTTAAAAATAAGATAATATTAACTTTTCTTGTTAAAAAAATTAATTAATTTAAATCATAATATTTATAATTCAATTGGGAAAAAGTGGGCAGCATAATTTTCAATGTAGCCATAGGTGTGGTGATTGAGAAGGTAAATTCACCACACCATTTACAAATTGATAATTTAGGTTGCTTAATTAAACATTTAAAACAACACACACACACTTTTCGAATAAGTTTATACACAAAACATCCACACGTTGACTAATCAGATATCACTGCCTCAGACAAATTTGATAAAAAAAAACTGTTAAAATTGAAAATGTAAGATAATTTAATGCGAAATTTAACAATCCTTTTGCTTCCAATGATCTGCCAGAAATATCAAGCACACGCCCCAAGGTAAAAGTTTATTTTACTGTGAGAGCTGGAAAACTCAAATTTGTCATACTTTTATGACTATTCGCCACTTGTGGTGACAGAGTTGTCTACCCTGGCTATATGTTATTACCATTAGTCACCAATTTTGCATAAGCCATATTTCAAAATAGAAATCGTAGATTAACGTTGAGGTTATGGATGATGCAATGTGTTTCAGCGTTCAGATAGACGACTACTTTAATTTTAATAATTACATAGGGAATCCTCTGGTGATAAATTAAGTTAATAAGTGTGATATTCATAAGCCAAATGTGTTGCATATATTGTGGCTTAGTTTCACTCTTGGGGAGAAAAGAAGATATTTTTATACAAATAATGTATTTTAAATCATTTTCGCAACAAGTGCCTATTCGAATACACAATGTGATAAATTCACAATACGAGTATTGTGTTTAATTTAATTGGTCGTATTTACGAGGCTTATTTGTTATATTGTTGTGTACTAACTTCATTTAATTAGGTTTAAATAATGTTTTATGCCATATATTTCCCGTTTTAAATAGATGAGTCTATTATTTTCAATATTGTATCATCAATGTTGTAAACAACACTGTGTTGGCCAACCAAACAAATAGTTAGTTTTTTTTCTGAATTTTATGCAGTTTCGATTTGTAATTCCTCATATTCAATTTGTGTTGAAATTAGTTTATTCTATTTTCTAGCTTTAATGTAATGTGTTTCTTCCTCTCCTTTTGTGATACGGAAGGAGTTTGTTTTTAAAACCTTTCGTTGATAAAAGGGTAAAGGGACCAGCACGTGACAAAGCTGGTGTTGCCATAGAAACTTACGTTGTTTTCAGGATCACACGATTTTATAGCATTGTATTATTCGTTAATATAATGTTTATTGTGTTAGATGGTTTTGTTAGTATTATTTTGAAT
Source organism: Timema californicum (assembly GCA_902141385.1). Lineage (NCBI taxonomy): Eukaryota > Metazoa > Arthropoda > Insecta > Phasmatodea > Timematidae > Timema > Timema californicum. The sequence continues at coordinate 4,478 of CABFOW010004925.1, read as the reverse complement.
ATTTATTGAAATATAATAATAATATAATTTATTCTATTATAGAAAACAATGTGATACTGACAAAAATTCATATTTACTTATATATTGACTAAAATTTACAGTCCACTTGAGATGAAAGATAGCATTATTACCTTCACCGTTCACACCATAGCCCTACACATACCAAAGTGTAACCAATTAAATTAAGTTTGTCACCTTTCAGAATAACAAGTGTTTACATTTTGTCCCTGCAAGTCCAATGGTTTTTGTTATTCCTTCTGTTGTCTGTAATATTATAATGAAGAATCTAAAAGGCCGGGATGATTTAGTTCAAATTGGGATTTTTAAGACTATTTAGTGATTAATGAATATCAAGGTAAAGCTATCAAAATATTATTCAATTTTTTCAAAATACTCTTCTATAATAATAATAATTAATTTATTTCAATTATCATACGAACTGTGATATAGATAATAACAACACATAGCTCACAAGTATATGCATAACAACCTGGCATTTATTTAATATATTGAAAGCTATTAAAGTATAGCTCAATGGTTTTTTTTATCATCATCATTAATTGGGCATAAAGAATATCTAAAAATATTAATTGATAGCGATATGTCACTTTTTTTTCTTGTATTGGATCAAGAGATAGACCACAATTTATTAACCTTGTTTACTTGAACGTCGCTTGGTGCTTAAGATACCCATATACTACAGTGTGCAGAAAAGTATTTCATAAGGAAAACCAATGGTAGGGATAATATTAATGGCGTCATCAATACGGCCGCCGCGCTAACATGTAGCACCACATTTTAACCGTCCTACCTCTTTAACAGAGAGTCATAGAACATTTCTTTTTTTGTCTTTAAGATTGTTATTGCTATCGGTAGTTTACGTCATTGTAGAGGTTTTTCTGATATTTAGCCTACAATTGTATTAGATGATTTTTCTCTCTCCAGTAGTGAATATTTAAATCCAAATAACTCTTAGCCTAAGCCGCTAAGTTAATGGAAAAATATGCAGGAATAAAAAAGTTTGCTAGGACTGTGTGGTATTGAAATATGACATGAACCATAGTATTTGGCTAGGTAATGTGGTAGTGACCTGGCCGTTATTTTTAGTCTTACATTTGAAGCCAAGGGCTCTTTAGACATCTCCCTGTGGTAGCCCAAGAGTTGCAGCCGACCTCTGTAATGTGTTGATATAAACTTAAGGTCATAAATAAACATTTAAAAAAATAATTTATTGTTCATGTCTACATTAATGTATATAAATTTGTTTTCAGTTTAATCTCTAGCGGAAACAGTAAGGGGATAAAGAGTAAAGAGAGATCAAGGTTGTCATATCTGTCAGAACCTGGTAAAAGGGTTGCCGAGGGTCCCCTGTGCTGCCTAAGGATGGTGGGTAGATAAGGGAAGTTATATCAACGATGGGTAGGAGAGAGGAAAGGGTTGGGTCAGATAAGGCTACGGGGATGGAGACTTGTCGTTATGGGTTCAAGTAGTTGATCGTTGCAACACTAGCCGGCTGGTTGTCACATGTCTTGCCTCTTTCAGGGAAATGAGGATAAGGGAAGGGTTAAGAAGGGAATAGTTTTTTTAGTCCCGCCTCCTTTTCCTATACCCTAGGATTTATAACATATGCCTATAATATTGTTACGTTCTCATAACGGGGCCCCTCTTTTGGACGCCAATTGTTACATCACTATTGCTGGCCCCGGGTTTGGGCGCCATTTATTAATTTTGTACATGAACACCTTTTCGTTAGAGGCCACGGTTTTCGAGTTATACGAGAATAACTTGGAAGAATGACCTTTAAACGCTCCCCTATCCCCCCGCTCACCCCCCTACGGTCAGGATTTTTAGTATGTTGTTTATGGTACTCCCCCCTACCACTGTACAAAAATTTGTGACTACACGAATTATTTACCCTATTTTTACTTTGTTGACTGGACTACTCTCTGGGAACTGATTATTAGCTTTCAGTCTGTGGCGCTTAATACGATGGCCTCTTTGATATCCGCAAGAGTGGGAACCTTCCTTAAAAGATTGCTCTGCCTACAGAGCTCTGATCCTTGAAGTCCTTAGTCCTTACCACTCCTTAGAATTCGACTCAACAATTTTCTGAGAATTGCCGAGTTCCCGGAGAGATTGGCATCATTTTGGTAGGTTTAACTTCCCATTAGTATTCCCAATAACCTCTGATTTCCATTTGTTTGCGCCTTGCTTTAGACAATTTTCTTTCAAAGAGTTTAATATGACTTAGTCTCCGAATTCCTCATTGGTTGGCACGGTCACGTGATTAAAATACGGAGTGTGTAGACGCAATTTCCATTCCTATGGACCATTAAATACTATGAATAAACGACATTTTAAAAGTAAATTACATAATTGAATAGCGACTAACAGTATGGGTATAGCGATGGAAAGGAATGAATAGGAAATTCCCATTATTTGTAATATTAACGAGCATGATTGAAAAGGAATTAACAGTATTTATAATTGTGACAGACCAGATCAGCAAGAATTATTAGCAGAGGTAATTAGCCTTTGGGCCACTGACAGTTTAATGAAAAGTAGTTTGTCAAAACAATAACCAAAAGTATTAAGTAGTAAATATTGTAGCAATAATAATAACTATAATCAGAAATGGGATCAAACACAATATAACAGTACTTAAATAATATTATTACGTCCACGTCCACGTTGAGCCGCCATTTGTTACGTTCTCATAACGGGCCTCTCGTTTGGACGCCAATTGCTACGCCCCACTGTTGGTCGCCATTTGTTATTTTCTTATAGCTGGTCCACGTTGGGCCACCAATTGCCACCTTACGTGATATTTTTGGTGATAAATGCCCCAAGTTTGGAAGTCATTTATAACATTACGGGATTTTTATTTGTTTGATTGTCCCACGTTTTTTTTTTGGTCATTTATTACGTTATAAAATAGTTATTATCACTCCCCTACATTGGGCCTCACTTTTTATGATAAAAATAACTTACGTCAGATAGAGTTTGATATTGGTTTATTCAATGATAATTATTGATACTTTGATAGAAAAATGACCATTTTGCACACAATCTAGACGAGCGCATAGCACACGTCCATTCGTTGATCCGAGACAATGACTGACATCACAGTGAGTGCTGAGATTACACCACCCGTGATATAACTCAGTCCAATGGAACTTACTAGAATGTTTATTATGCGAAAACGTATAGAAACATACAGAATGGCCGAGTATCGGAAAATGACTCAAATTGAACATCTACAATGTTCTGGGTTGTTCCAGAGCAGGAAGTTAATTTTTAAAAGACTTTTACATTGCAATTTTGACTCAACCTCACGTCACACACTGAAGTTAGTTACAGTAGCTGATGCCTCCTAGCTTCAGGGCGTGAACTTAACAACAAGAAATAATTATTAATTTCCTAGTTAGAACCTGGTAACTATTATATATGAATAATTTAGAAGAAGACGTGCTTTAAGCGCCAAGTAATAAAATATAAAATTTAAATAAAAATTATATATATAAATATATATATATATATATATAAATAAGAGGAGAATATTGTCAATGCTTTCAAATATTCTTTAGGGTCAAATCAGGGACATTACAATATCAACAAAATGGAGTAGAAAAGAATAGTAAATATAACAATGACTCAGTATCAAGTAGGAATAGTAAGTAAATGTAATACTACTTCACAGGAACGAAAATAAAAACAGTGGATTTAATATAAGCTAATAGGGATAAAAAAAAATAATATGCAGATAATATTAGATTTAATAGTAACTAGCAAGAATGAGTACCTAGAAAAATTTAATAAGCGAATGGGTCAACTTTCTTAAATGTACAAATCACAGTAATAACTCAGACACGTTGGGATTTTTGTGCGAATTTACAGCTCAAAACATTTTTATAGAGACTTTATTCACATTCCAAGACATCGGGAAGCCTGTCATAATAGCATCCATACATTTACCGATTCACTTACATTATTAAGAGATTATTTTTCGTTGTTGTTAAATACTCTACAATTTAATGTACAGTTACATACATCGTCTTTACTGTAAGTTATAATTAAAACAAATATTACTTTCTGTTCCTATTAGACATACCTTGACTTGTTATTATTCTCTTGTTCCTGTAATTTACCATTAGAGTTACATTAAAATACTACTCATACCAGTTAGTTACCATAGCTATTATTACTTACTTCGTCTTATTCTTGCTATAAATTATTTGTTTTACTGTTAATTTCTACCAATTCCGGTCCAATAGATATACATTCATCTCTCATTCCTGCATATTTATGTTCACTATTATGATAATTATTAATGTACACTTCAAGCATATTTTGACGGGTTACATTATGGTATGTATCTATGTATATATGTATGTATATATGTACGTATGTATGTATGTATGTATGTATGTATGTATGTATGTATGTATGTATGTATGTATGTATGTATGTATGTATGT
>CABFOW010004924.1:22090-46776 GCA_902141385.1 Timema californicum | reverse complement strand
CCCACCCCGAAAATATTTTTTTTGTGCTTGTGGTGGAGGAACGGGTGGATAGATGACAACGACTCTCTTTCTACGAAGTATTCTTTCTATGACACCGTATTCAGTCACCTAAGCGTCGTCCTATCGTTTAAGTAGTAGTGATAAACTTGACGTGAAAATAACTTTTTATATCTATAACATTTATTGCAGATTTCAAAGGTTTGCATTTAAGTATGTTAGCATCGCAATTGATAAAATCTCCATCACTATGGGTGTTGTTATCCCGTAAATGAAGTATACCGACCGAGTGGCTGCTAGCGTTATAGACGATAATGCTAGCATTTGCGCATAGAAGGTGTCATATAATCAACACAATGAAACATCCTATGGTTAATTTAAGTTTAGTAGGCCGAAGCTACTACTTATTTTTTTAAGTAGTTCCTCATTTGTCCTTGCTAGGGCCAGTTTTACCCGTTTCAGACCCAATGTTTTCACAGAAAAATTATCGAGTCCGGGACCTCTGCATTTGTAGCCAAGAGCTTTGGCCACTACACCAAAGAGATAAAACTAGCATGCTACATTAAGTGTACTACTTAGATGCCCTGTAGTGTACGGCTAATACAATCTAATTTAAGCCTACAAGCCATTAGAACTTTAAAAGCATTGGTTACTCATTTTAAAACGTCTTAAGAATACCCAGCTATCTATTAACCTTCTCAAATGATGCGTTGACATGAAAAGAAGTATTACACAATAAAATGCATAACTACTATGTAAACAACAATAATAGTAGGTCTACTAACAATATCTCCTTCCATAGGCTACAACTTACACGCTTCTCTTTTTCTTCCAGCTTTCCCGAGAGTGACTTAAGATGTGTATCTAACAGTGCACTCGTCTGAAACCACACAAAAATCATCAGCAATAAAATTGTTAATAAACTTCTAAAATTATTATGTATTGATATTATTTTATTCTTATTATATAGGTAGCGTTCAAATTTACGAATTGAAAGTTATTTGCTATCATATCCACATACTCTAATGATACCGTAGGTTTAGAAATTCCTTTCGAGGTTATACTTATTGTAGAGATGGTTTACTAACAATGGACCCATATCCAGCGTTATTGCCAACATCAATAACGAGACAGGGCTAAGGAAGATATATATATTTAGAGGAAATGTGTCCATCAAGTAAAATCTCTTTAATATAGTTAATATTATTGTGATTTCTGAGAACATTAATTTTCTTACGTAGCTAAATGTTTTTGCTTTATATGAAATAAACGAACAATTTTTCTAATGCAAGTTGAAAATAAGAAAATATGACGTGTATAATTTAAATAAAACGCTAAGGTGTGATGGTGTATTTATTGTTAGCTAATCTAAATACCTGTTTCATACTCGATATAAATCGAATTAAAATTCTAACATTGATCGGTGACTATTTGATTGGCGTTTAGTTTCAATTTTCTACCCCAAAACTGTATTTTCTTCAATTTAGAGGGTCGTAGGTTTTTGTTCCCCATGGACGTTGTTTTATTTAGAACCAAGGTACAAGATAACCTCACAGATAAACAAACTAGATTTCTTAATGAAAAATGTTAAAATCATTTGAAAATACAAGTATATCATACATAGAAGAAAAAACTATTCGAATACGTACTAAATATTTAAAATAGCGTGGGTAATAAATAAAATTACTTGAAATGTTTGCATTTTTAGAGCGAAAAAAAATAATTAGGACTATTCTCACAGTAAAATGGCTATTCGAAAACCAGTTTGTGACGTCAGTCGTAACAAACCCTTGTGGTACTGCGACGAAAGCTATCGGTCACTGAGCGGTGGAGGTAATGGCTTATAAAGAGATACATAGCAACCCGGTGGCATATTCAAAATAAAAATCAAGGATATTCCGTTTAAAAAAATACTACACCTGATGTGCGGTTTCAAAAAACTGTTCAGGTGAAAAGGTATTAATAATGGAGGGGGTGAAAAAATAATAGTTTACATATCTCCATAAGTTAATAAATATAGTTTTATAAATATGACCCTTCAAATCATTGTTTAGAAACATATTTTTAAATATTATTTTTTAATTTCTAAACAATTCAAGAAATAGCCAAAGAAACAATATTCTGGGCGTAATCACGAAAGAAAAATCAAAATAATTATTTAAAGTGTTGAAATTCAGTCATTTATATCTTTTTTATGGTTGTATTTACAAAAACCAAATGAATTTTGTTGAAACGAACAACCTGTATTTTAATAGGAGAAAACTAAACAAAGCTATTAATTAATAGCTAACATCAAATTTAAGGATGTTTGTAGTACAAGTTTTGTTAGACATTTGTGGGAGTCCCCCCTTAAAGGTGGGATTCCCTTGACACGTATCGCTTCTGCGACTAGCGACTGGACTGGTTTCCATATAGTTTGTTATGTGGCCAGTTCCTTCGAGGCGACTACAACTGGTGACCGGAGTGCACGTCCAGCGTCTCTACATTGCGTCTGCGTCCACACTGCTCCGAGAGCACCATCGAGCAAGCGCGTGTTTTAGTAGAGATGTCTAAAGTTTTATGTTTGATTGGGCTAGTTTTAAAAATGGACTAAGATTTCTACATAGAAAAGGACGAAAATTGAATTATAGAGGTGGCAAAACACCCCTCAATTTTTGGCATATATACGCCAGTATACTGGGGCCAAGATGTGAAGGACAACACATGGAAAACGTTCTCAGAAATAGTACGGAACATTAAATTAAATACAATTGAGAAACTCTGATAACTGAGGAACCATCTGTACTACACATAAAATTACCCACGGCTGGTGATCAATGAGACACATCTAATGAAACACTGTATCCCACGTCTGTGGTCGCAGACGTGAGTTGCACCGAGGGAATCCTACCTTAAACCGACCCATGGGACCTCAGAAGATGAGAGCTGTCTCTGCACCAACAGTGCGGTGGCTTAACGACTTCAGCAAGGTTGGTGGCGGCTAAGTTCTGTAAGGGCTCAGTGACGTGGGGTACATCAGGCCCCCCTGCACAGGGTTACGTGGCTGGTACTGGGCAGCAGTGGTATCAGGATTGACTTGAGGCACAGAGCAAATGATGCTCGAGATGGTTCAAGATCGAACAGGCATGGTCGTGACCGCAATGAGTGGTAGTTCGGCTATGGTGCTGCGGTGGTAATAGGAAAGAGGAGAACTACCACACTATCTTTTTCCTGAAAACCCCTTTTATCAAAGGTACAAAACCATTGATGGATCTTCCTGGAGTGAAAAAATTTCCGAGGTAAGCTAGTCCCTTTTTCAGATCTCCAGGCGAGGACTTCTTCAGGGGGAGCGATCACCAAAGAACAATCATCAAATAAAATGTTTCCTTTCAGGAACATGGAATGTAAGGACGATCAGAAGGGGGAAACTGGAAAATTTGAAAATGGATAGGTGTGGTGTGAAAATTGCAGGTCCAAGTGAAGTCCAGTGGAAAGATCAAGGTGAAATAGCGTCTGGAAATTACACAATGTTCTATTCAGTTGTAAATAGCGCAGAAAACGGAGTGGCAATAGTGATGAAAAGTGTTAGTTACTAAAATGATGTGTCATAAGGATAGATTAATGTTTGTGAAATTAAAGCTTAACCAGTGGTTATTTTGATAGTACAATTGTATTTGATAACAACCAATCACTATGATGACATGGTTGAAGAAATATTCGATGAAATTGAAGTAATTATTTAACACGAAGGAAGAGGAAAAGTGAACACCATCATCGTGGGTGATTGGAACAGTGTGGTCGGAGAAGGACGGGAGCAGAAGATCATAGGGTCATGGGCTGGAGAAGAGAAACAAGAGGGTAGATGTTCATCGTATTCTGCCAGCGGAACGATCTGGTGGTGACAAACACCTGGTTCAAGAAATTCAGGACAAAAGTGTACACATGGAAAAGTCCAGGAGACATCATCAGTTAATAACTAGATTACATTCTTGTCAACCTTTGGTTCAGGAATGGAGTGAAGGATATCAAAACATTGCCAGGTGTCGACATCGATTCAGACCACAGCCTGCTGGCGTACATTGGAACAAGATTGAAGAGGATCAGGAAGACAAGCAATAGAAGACCGAGATGGGACTTGGAAACACTAAGAAGCAAGAGTGTGTTTGTGTGAAACTCATTGGAACAAAAGTTAAATGAGGTAACAGAATAAAGTATAAGTGCGCAATGGAAGTGGAATAATGTTATAAATAGTTTTTGAAGGTGCTAAATGACAATGTGAGAGAAGTGAAAAGGACTGCATGAAAGCTCTGGGTAAAAAAATATAAATGCTCCAGAATATAAGATAAAGAAGGATATGAAAAAAGTCAACAAAGAAGAATAAATTATGAATATAAAAGAAAGAAGGAAACGGAAAAAGTCAACAAAGAAGAATAAATTAGGCAAAACAACGAGTTAAGGAAAGGAACGGACAAAGCGAGGAAATACTATATAGAGAAGACAAGTGATGATGTTTAAATGCAGATAAAACAAAAGTGTGCGAACAATAGGAATGGCAAACTACAAAGTCCAGATGGTGACAGATCATAAAGTGGTTCTTACGTTTTGGGAAATATATATATAGAATAACTGTATGGCAAGAAAAATCGACCAGGAAACCTAAAGAATGCAGCAGAAGAAGAGTTAGAGGAAGATTAAAACGGACCTGGCATTTTAAAGAGTGAAGTGGAGAGAGCGATAAAGGAAATCTGAAGAAGGAAAGCTTCAGGAGATGACAATATACCAGATGACCTTCTGAAAGAACTGGGAAACAATGGATTAATGGCTCTGACAAAATTTATAAATAGGATCTATGAAACAGGAGAACGGTCATAGGACTTTCTAGACGTAACCATTGTGGCTATAAGTAAAAGAAGCAAGCCAAAAATACAGGTACCACAAGATCATCAGCCTCATCTCTCATTGTGGCAAGAATACTCAACAGGCGACTGGAACAGAAAATAGAAAATGTGATGGGAAAAGACCAATTTGAATCTGGAAAGGAAAATGAATTAGAAGTGCCATCGGTATGCTGAAAACAATTTCAGAAAGAGTGCTGGAAGACAAGGAATAAGTCTACATTGGTTTCAATGACTGGCAAAAGGTGTTCGATAGAGTGAAATGGAAGGATCTGATGGAAATACCCAAGAGGACCGGCATCAACTAGAGGGACAGAAGGCTGATTCAAATCTGTACCTTGGACAGTGAGTGAAGGTGAGGCTGAATGATAGAGAGACCAAAGGCGTAGAGATAGGAAGCGGAGTCAGGCAAGGATGTTGTTGGTATGTTCAACTTGTATGGTGAGTGGCTGGTCAGAGAAGACCTAGAGGGCCGTGGTAATTTCAGAATAGTAGGACGAGTTATCAACCCAATAAAATATTCAGCTGATATAACATTGGTGGCCAGGAATAAAGAAGAGTTGCAGGAAATGATGGGCCATATAGTGGAGATCGGGAGAAGATATAGCATGGAAATCAACATTAAAAAGGCAAAACTGATAGTGATTTAAAAAATGAATAGTCGCTAAAAATCAAAATTGGAACCAAGGAGTTGGAAAACAGAGCAATCAAGTATCCGGAAAGTCTGCTGGCAAAGGATGCCTATTTCAACAAGGAAATCAGGTCGAGGATCGTCACAGCAAAGGAAGCTTTCAATAAGAGGAGATTACTACTTACCAGCGAGTTGAGTTTGGACCTGAGAAAAAAAACCTGATGAAATGCTACATTTGGAGCATCGCACTGTATGGAGCAGAAACTTGGGATCTTAGGAAGATGGAAAATAAATACTTAGACAACTTTTAAATGTGGTGCTGGAGAAGACTTGAGAAGATTAGGTGGACAAACATGGTGACAAATGAAAAAGTCCTGAGAAGAGTGAGTGAGAATAGAACTATTTTAAATGTGATTCTTCGGCGCAAAGCAAACTGGATTGAACATATCCTTAGAAGTAACCGTATTCTGCACGACGTCATAAAAGGAAAGGTTGAGAGAAAGAGGAGTTTAGGAAGAAGGAAGATTAAAATACTAGATAACTTGAAGGAAATAATAAAATTCAGTGAGCTGAAGGAGGTGGCAATGGACAGGGCACATTGGTGGTCTAAGTTCACTGACTAAAGAAAAAGAAATGTACCTGTCGTAAGACAGAACATCCAATGATATAATAATTAAGCCCTAATATCGTGTTATTTTAATATAATATTAAGTCTATTAATTCTAAAAAAATAAAATTATCACCGCGTCTTACTACCTGTTCAATTTATACGCATCTCAAAAAAAACTAAACGAAACTGTAAAGTTAATATAATATATAGGCACATTACTATCTTACGACGCTAGTACAATAATTTTATTCGAACTTATTTATTTATGATACTGTTTAGTTTAGTTAATGTAACTTAAATAATAAATTTAAGCCTGTTTAATGCTAATTATAATATTTTAATGTTCTCGTCAACATGACTCGCTACTTTGTTAATCTAAATATCATACGCTAAAGGACAGTGCTACCTATATTTATGATTGACTAGATTTAACATGCTATTTTTAGCATCGTGTCTTACCACCCGTTTGGTTTATTTTAATCATAAACAATATAACGTGGGATGTGTTCGTCTCAATGACTAAGCAACAATACCATATTACTAATACAAAGCTGAACATTTAAGTAACAGATTTTCCAGCTCTTAATCTAGTTGACATTTTAGAATATCTTTCTAAATAATATGCTAATTTAAACGTTAAAGATAAAAAAAATTCAAAATGTAACTCTTCTGCCAGTTAAAAACTCACCACGTGTGTCATTGTTGAGGTAGGAGTGCTGGCATATTCAAGCTCTCGGACAGGGGATTCCGTGTTGAACACCTGCCAGTAAATAGTACAACGATAATAATTTAGTATCCATAAAAAAATGAGGTGATAATAATTCAATTGTTGGTGCAACCAAAGGATAAATTAGGTATATTAAGGGCAATAACGTTTCAGGGGCAGCACAACATGAATTTACTGTATTTTTTTTGCGTATGCCACCACGGTTTGTCAACTAGACATTCCGACAGTGACGGGCATGTAATTGTATGATAATGATGATTATTATATGGTGTGAGTAGATGTCTTAAATCTAACATAAATTTAACAAACCAAACCATGGCCACCATAGGAACCCCTTCGAGAAAAATACGTATCATACCTCCGGGAGTCAATCTCGTGACCTCTAGATTGGTATCCAGGAATGCCGACAATTATATACCTAGAGGACGGCCTTGGGCTATTAGAAATTAGTTTCAACATCAAGTCTCAATATTTGTAATACTCAATCTCTCATAATATCTAGAGTAATATTAGCATAGGTAACTCTCAAATTATAAAACCGGCCATGAGCTGAAATTTGTGGAGTTTAAATAAATAAAATTATACTATCCACTGTTCAAGTAGTAGAAAACGAGGGAAACTTTGTTTCGATGTAGCACAACACTTGGTATTAAATTTATATTGCACTTACAAATGAGTATTTAAAGAGGTGCATCTCCCAGTAGGTCCCCAGGCACTAATTAACCTTCTTTCCCAGCCTGTTTCTATTTTTGAACACTGCACTTTTTTGCCCCATATTATTTTTTCCTCAATATATTATATTTTGCTTCATCTTTACACCATATTATTTTACACAATTTGGTTTTTTTATTTTATATCTCATATTATAGTCACTGGCGAAATCTTAATGCTTGGGCAGTGGGGCTCAGGGGCTTAGTCCAAAATTATGTTGGCAGCGTAAAAGGTGTTGCTTGTTTCATCGTATTTTGACGGAAACCTGGTCACTAATGAACTTCCGGAGCTAATGACTGAAACTGGAATATAAATCGCACCAAAACCATCATCGGGAGAATATGAACGTCTCTTTTACTAAATGATTACATACATACATACATACATACATACATACATACATACATACATACATACATACATACATACATACATACATACATAATTTGAATATAAAACTGACTCCAACTATTCTTGAACAAATAATCGATTCTACAGTTGTAAACAAAGTCCTCTTACGATTATTGCAATACGAGTGTCATTTGCACCATTGGGAACGTGACAGATTCAAAATCGAAGCTTCTTTGTTTCATCCTCCTGTCGGTTAGGTCGGCGACTCAGTTCCATCATCTTAGTGCCCTCCCACAGGAAAGGGAAACAAATTAATCGTTGGTACTCACTCTTTAAATATTATTGACGAAATGTATCTCTCAGTTTGATTATCTGGAGCGGTCACTCTACCTGTGTGCCAAATTTAAATTTTATACCTTACCTAAAAAAGTGTTTTTCTCTTTTTATTATCTTACCAATTTCCTAATCTCAATTTTCAGAATGTCCCATTTTAATGCTTTTTGTTGTTGTTTAGGGTAATCGCTTTATCTGATTACCAAATTCCTGACTCCTAGAACATTTAGATGTGTTCGGATATTTTTTATGCTGAAGAAGGACACGTAATATATATATTAAGATAGAGAGGAGGGGGCGAGAGAGCTTAAATACTTTATCACACGATATACTCCTGTACAAGAGAAGTGTCAGTATCCAAGCACAGAATGAATACATCGATAGACTAACCAAACTTTTTTGGCAGTTTTGTATTCAACGCGGAAAGATATAAATTTAACTGTCCTTTCCATTGATTTCCCCGCGTGAAAAGCAGTTACCAATTAATTATATTTAACATCCGGGATACAACATTATTACCTTGTAATATTAAATACACACTTTTAGAAGCTTGCTACTAGCTCTTCAAAGACCTAACTGCCTTAATAAATTGGTATTTTTAAAAATATTAAGTAAGATAATTTGTATTAGATAAGGTTTTTGCGATCAATAAATCATGAATACCCTCTAAGATTAGGTTTCCATTGTAGCATTAGCCACAAGTCAGCGATACCTGAGTCAATAACGAACAGACTTACCCAATTGCACGGAGACCGACCGCTGTTGGCCCGACTACATCCACACCCGACCACAACGACTAACAACAAGATACTGAGCGCCGCCAATTCGACGCTCAGTTACAAAAAATTCCCAGACCAAAGACCTTCAGAAGAAAAGAAGATGCTCTTCGGCCAGTGTCCAATTTTGTTTTACTCCATTCTAGAAGCGTGTGGAATCCCCCCCCCCTTGTTTATGTTCTTTGGTTTTCCTCCCCTCGTGATCCTCCCCTCGTGATCCCGTCATTCCATGGACTGTGCTAAAATCATATAAAAGAGTGGACGTGCGAGTGGGGAAGCACTCATTCTCGAGCAAATTGTCTTGGCGAAAGGTTCTTACACCCGCTGGGTAGAGCCAATCGTTTGTCGGCTCTCAGCGCGTTTATCAACGCATGGTGTAGATCGTTTAATGGTTGTCTTTTGCCCGCTGGGAAATCCCAATCACACATACTCAAATAAACTTAGGATGGACGTTACGGTGGTAGTTCCTGTGGTTGAAACCTAACGGTGCAAACGAAGCCACAGTAGGCCCTAAAGCGCGACCGGTTGCGAAACAATGCCTCGCAGTCGGAGTCCATCTTTCAGGACACCACAACAACATTACAGGCCCTCCCACACTGCACAGAAGTAGGGTATCTTTAGCCCTTCCACACATGGCCACTAGCCTTCCCTTTTCAGGGCTGAGCGAAATGCCCGCCCCCGATCGCTCTACACAAAAAGAAACCGACTCAGACATGGAATACACTTCTACGGACATCTCAGACATGGAGGCCGACACTGACGGACAAGGGACTTTTAAAATGTCAGACGAACTGGGACGCAAACGCAAATTCAGACCACGAAAACACACACACATACAAAAAACACAGCACTGACAGTTACTAACAAGTTTGACGCCCCAAAAAGGGCTGAAAACCAAAACTCACCACAAGATAACCAAGCCAAACAGACTAAGAACAACCTACCACAGACTTCCACCACCGCAACAAAGACAAGGTACCCCCTAAAAAACTATAATAATATCACAAAACTAGCTAAGAAAGTAGGAAACGAAATAAAGATAACTTACGTAGCACACGGACTTAATATCCACACAACAACCAAACAAGACTTTGAACTGGTACAGCACCTACTTAAGGACATGAAGCAGGAGTTCCACACATACACTCTACCTAGGGACAAGCCACTGAAGGTAGTCATCAAGGGGCTCCCTCCCAACATGGTAACCGGGGACATCCAACAAGAACTGGTGGAGCTAGGTTTCCCCGTCACAGACGTCAGAAAGTTCACCAGAAAAAAAACAAGCAGACAACAACACACAGACCGTAACACTACTGCCAACATTTCAAGTTACTCTCGCCAAGAACTCCGACACATCAAACATTTTCAAAATTGAATATTTGAACCACACAAGGGTCAAAATTGTCCCGTACATCCCACCCACCAACACCATCGCACAGTGCCACAGATGTTAGAGATTCGGGCACACAAAAAATAACTGCCAAAATATCCCCAGGTGCGTAAAATGCACAAAATTACACGACACTAAGGACTGCCCAAAAAAAGAGAACACCACACCCGCCCGGTGCATAAACTGTAGAGGTAGCCACACGGCTAACTACAGTAAATGTCCCGTCTACGTGGATTTACTGGAAAAGAGAAGGTCCGCGCAAGAAAACACACTACATTCAAGACGGAACAGGCAAACAAGATAACACACACAAGCACACCAGGCCTCTGTAAACAACTTCCCCCAGTTAAAAAGTAGGTCATAACAATTAGTCACAAAGGAGGAACGTGTCCCCCCACCCCTATTCAGAAAAACAACTCGACAACAAACAAAACTCACCGAAGCCACGCGGCAGCAGTTCAAGGTCAGAGGGCCCTCACACAACAAGAAATGACTTCAACACTATCAGACATTAAGGAGATTATAGGCCTCTTAAAGGAATTAAACATTAAAACAGTTATAGCTCACTTCAAACCATACCTTGCCAGATTAGGTCAATGTAATAGTGCGACAGAAAAAATGTTCATTCTTATAGAAGGTGTAACTGAATATTTTATGACCCAGGATGACTAACGGACCAAGGACGTTGACTAAAGACATACTACGTGTTTTTATATGGAACGCGAACGGGATACTCACGCAAACAAAGGGATTAAAGGAACTCTTCAAAACCTACAGAATAGACATATCCTTAATAAATGAAACCCACCTAAAACAAAAAACCAAAATATATTTCTACGGGTATGAGATATACAGGAGCGACCCATCCCAACGGCAGGGGACAGGGAACTGTCAGTCTTCATCAGAAATAATATTCCACACTACCGTCATAATTTCAATAACCTTCAAAACCTAGAAGCAGCAGCAGTGCAAGTAAATACCAAGAGCGGGGGTATATTATTCGCGGCCATATATAAACCACCGACGAAGACGCTACCAGAATACGACTTAAACTCTATCATAGACTCCGAAACAATCTTCTTAGCAGGGGACTTAAACAGTAAACACCCAAACTGGAACAGCAGGTTAACAAATAGGGATGGGAGAGCACTCAAGGAACACGCAGACAGAAACGATTACTTAGTAGTAGGGCCTGGCGAACCCACTTACTACCCATCAAACCCACTACACAGACCAGATATAATAGATGTGGTATTGGCCAACATGGTAGCGACGTCGGAGGAGCTAACAGTACTAAAGGAGCTGGAATTTGACCACAACCCAGTGCTGTGCGAGATCACCATAAACACAAACATAGAAATAAAAGGGCTAAACAGACTTAAATCCACGAGCGACTGGGAAGGTTTTAAAAGTTCTCTCACCAACACGCTACCAGAGAACATTAACATCACAACAACAGAGGAAGCAGACACAACACTGGACATATTTACCAACACGGTACCAGAGGCCTACAAAACCAACACAACAATTGAAATAATAAAACACGACCTAAGACCTCAGCATACGGACCTTGACTTTCTGATAGCTCAGAAAAGAGAGGCGAGATGAGATTGGCAGAGGTACAGAACCCCACACCATAGGTCAACATACAATAGACTGAGGGCACGGGTGAGGCTTAAAGTAAAAGAATTTTTTTTAAAAAACGACTGGAACATCTACGTCACAGACGCAACACTAGATTCCAGCAAAACCTGGAAAATCACAAAACAGTTAAGATCAAATAAAAATAGAACAGTCCCAGCTATACACGGCGAGAACGGCATGGCCTACACAAGCTCGGAGAAAACGTAAGCCATAGCCGTGACGTTAGAGAAACAATTTACACCAACGACAACCACAAAGATCCCGATTTTGTTAGGGACGCTAAGAGGTATCTAAGGGAATATATAAGTAGACCTATTATGTCACAGGCAGACCCAATAACATTGGAGAACTAAACAACACAATAAAATACCTCCCAAAAAGGAAAGCGCCAGGCCACAACCGACTGATAAACGATACAATTCAACAATTTCAACCTAAAGCCACACTAACGCTACTACACATTCTCAACGACCTACTCTCGCTATGTCACTACCCCGACGTGTGGAAATTGGCGAGAGTGATAACACTCCCCAAACCTGGAAAGGACCCAATGTTTCCTCAAAACAGACAGCCAATAAGTCTCCTTGACTCCCTCAGCAAAGTATTCGAAAAATTAATTTAAAAAAGATTAAACCACTTCAGTGAAACCCGTAATATCATCCCCAAACTTAAATTCGGATTTAGGGAAAAACATTCCACTATATACCCAGTTCTAAATTTAATCGAATATGCAACATAAGCTTTCTGTCAGCAAAAGTCAATAGTATCGATATTCTTAGATGTAGAAAAAGCTTTCGACAAAGTTTGGCATATAGGGCACTTACAAAAATTAATAAAACTTGGTTACCCCCAATGGATCATCCATACCGTACCGTCGCCAGTTTCCTAACACAGATAAGGTTCCGCGTGGTGATATAGGGCGCCAAATCCAACACACACTTCATAAAAGCAGGAGTGCCCCAGGGATCTTCACTCTCACCACATCTGTACAACATATATATTTCCGACATTCCAATACACTCTCAAACCAAGGTCAGACTTTTTGCAGACGACACTATGATCTACATCATCAACAAAAACATCAACTATGCCAGTCTTGCGATGCAGAGATACCAGGTTAACTTACAAGACTGGCTCACAAGCTGCCGGATCAAGGTCAACGCTGCCAAATCCGCCGCCATATTCATAAGTCAAAGAAACAAACAGCTACCAACCCCCCTCACACTATTCGATACGGAAATTCCCGTAAAAACAGAAACAAAATACTTAGGAGTCACAATAGATTCTAAATTAACTTTGAAGAAACACATAGAGGACATTAATTAGAAAGCAACAGGTAGGTTCATCCAACTATATCCACTACTAAAGGGCAGGGAGTTAACCATCCACACAAAAACAATTCTCTATAAAGCAGTGATCCAACCGATAATATTATATAACTGTCAAGCATGGAGTTATGGGGCTAAGACTCACACAAAAAGACTTCAAACAACACAAAACAAGCTACTGAGAACAATCACTGGGGCACCTTGGCGCACTAGAACCACAGAATTATACGCGACGACAAATTGTAGGCAGCTTCAGGAGATTTACAAAGACCGCAACAAGAGACTATACGAGGCGACAGACACACACACAAATGAGATAGTTAGGGTCTTAGGACGCTACGAACCTGCAGAAGAAAGGTTCTACGAACGACCCAGGATGGCGTAGTTGTGCTTTAACACTAACAAATTAAGTGTCTATTATAACCTAAAAAAATTACAAAATACAAAAACCAAGAGAAAGTTATAATATACATATATAATTAAACTTAGCATAGTTTGTAGAATTAATAACTAACCCACTTGTGACAATCAACTACGCCGGAATGACAGCAGACCGCCGACAACACTCCACTTAACTATTCTGGATCACCATTCACCAATCGCTCATTTCATAACATTACTACCTTAGTCACGGCTGGACGCCACTGGGATAACCGTCTAGGTTGTCTACTAACCAGAGGATAATCCTGTCGCCGGGGGCGGCCCTAGATGGTGAATGGAAATGTATCCACCTCACTCCTAATCCCAAGAAAGAAAATCCTACCCCAACAAGCAACTCTTTATTACCTTTGCCACCGCCGGACTCCACTGGGATAACCGACTAGGTTCTCTACGAGTCAGAGGATAATCCTGGCACCACTGTCGGCCCCAGATGGGGAATGGAAATATAACCATCCGCGTCAAACCTAATCTCTAAAAGTCAAGTCAAACCTTTTGATCCTCTTCCCGGAAATCGACTCATGTTTTAACAACATGCATCATCATACCTTATACACACCTTCCCCCGTCCCAGTCTAGAAAATCCTCCCCAAATCCCGAGACCCAGCGCAATCATTCACTATCACCAATTTCACCTCACAGTGTTAATTAATTATACAAATGTTTTGTATATGCCATTATAATTCATTCCGAGGTCAGGAGTCACGACAGTGACTCTATACTCGAACATAAGATCAGCCCTTTCACAAGTGACCTAGCCTGGCGTTTCTGTCAAGGTGGATATCCTGCGTCGGGCAACACAATCACCCACCTGAAGTATTCTGCAGGCTCATCTCACCGGTTTCATTTAATCAGGTAAATAAGTTCATTCGCGAGGTTAAGAGTCATGACAATGACTCGGTACTCAAACATAAAAATCAGCCCTTTCGCAGATGACCTAGCTTGGCATAATTGTCAAGGTAGATATTCTGAGTCGGGCAACAGCTGAACGGCAGGCTGGCTTCGAAAATCACTGGGGGAAGCTAAGGCTTTGGATATTAATAACAAATGTAAGCAACATTCTTTTTCTGCGTGTAATCTTTTCTTTAGTTTCAAAATTCTTTTTTTGGCTTAATGAACTTTTATTTTTTATATAACGTATTAAAAGTAGGAGTCTGGTAGAAAATGGCTAAGCTGTTTTTTTTAAATATATTTCTATAATGAAGAATAACTAAGTCCTCTTGGCGCAATTAATATTATCTTATATTCGCCATTTTTGGGAAATACCTATGTCGGTATATTCGCTCTAATGGTACGACTTGGAAATCTTCTTGACTTAAAATTTGCCTTAGAGTTAAACTTGGTTCTCAATGTAATGAATTTGATTTATTAACCTCTAACTAGAAAATAGCGCTAGTAATGTTATTGACACCAATATTTACTTATGAACTTTATTTATTGGGCACAATCAGCGCTAGTGTAGAGGTTATTGATAACCGCCATAATAACTTTGATTATTGAAGGTAATATTTTGGGCGTTGACAAATAAAATGTGGATTGCTCAACTTTATGATCAATATAAAAAAATTGATAATATTTATGTCTATGGTTAACCGACGTAAGACATATTTTTCTTTTTGTCGAGATGGGGAGATGTAATAATAATGATGTAAATAAGTTTGATTTTATGTATAGAATATGGGTATTTCACGGAGATCTAATTCGTGAGCTTTGTATTGTTCTTTCCTGGCTAACAAGTACGCATCTAACTTTGTTTTTGTTAACGTAAACAGGTGTTGGTGATAACTAAAAATATTTAATGCGCTCTCCTAATGAAACCTTGCTATTGTGATCACAAAATATGTTGTACATTATTTATCCCCTTTGTGGGATTTTCCATATTAATTGTTGTTCATATCTTTTTTGAATATCTAATAAACAATCCATTTTGTGGATCTTTTATACTTACTCTATTTTCTTCTACTTATTTATCCTTAGGTATAACACTATCCCACTTCTAAATTTTTGTCTGGTAAATGAATTAGGGGGATGTTTTTATATTTATATATTGTTGAGGCTGACCGCGGGGACGGGTCCCGCAATTGTTCCAAATTGCGTGTTCTAAGTATTGTTTTCTTGTCCAGTTTTTTCTATATCTCCTACTCACTAAGCACATTCTTTCTTTTTGTTGATTTATTTATTTATTTTTGTATTTGAACCCTACTAGCTAGGTTTTAGAGTTATGGATAAAGTGCAGCATTACCAACATAAAGCTATCTTGGGTTAAGTATGGTATTTATTAAAATAGACTTATCTTTTTTGTATAGCAGGTTAAAGCTTAATAAATAATCACCAAGTGCTTTAATGGTCTGTTGTGAGTATTCAGAAAGAAAAGTGTTATTTGTTTGCGTAATCATAAAATTTTTGGATGGCTATACTCACCATTTCTGTCAACTCCTCCTGACCTGGTCGATACTGAAAAAAAAATCATTTTAATAAGAAATTAAACTATATTATTGATTGTTTCCACAGATTTACTAGAAAGAATAACCGTACCTCAGGTATTTCAATCGACTGATTGGGAATGTAACGATTCGTCAATAAAATTCTTGATGTGAATATTTACTCATTTCCCCTTAACTATATTTCACATTCAAACCCTATTATGTTAAATTTTAACAGAACAAATATTAAATAACTGTAAATCTTCTAGTCATGTTCATTAAAAGTGGTCCAGGTTAAATCATATCATAATTAAAGATAAAAGCATAAAGTGCCCAAGCTAAATAAATGCTTCTACAGTAGAATTATCACTTATTTGGTTTTACATGACATCTAGCAGATGGCATCAGTAATGTCAACATTGTCTGAAAGTAGCTTTTTTATTTGAAAATAATTTTTATTTACTAAATACTACTATTATTATCAATAAAAATATTACTAATCACTTTTAACAATAATTCTCCAAAGATTACAGTATAATTTTATTTTCCATAATCAAATTTAAGAAAAAAAGTCTAGTAAATTCATTCTAGTTTTTCTTTTAACTCTTGTGGCAATTACAGATTAAATAGAGCGTGAAATTTACATTTAATATTATTATATTCAGTTATTGATATTTTTATAACTGCCCTCGCATATCTTTAACATAATAAATGGTTTGTGATAATAAATAGAGGAAAACATACAGAATGTTTGTGAAATAATATAAAGTTTAAATTTTGTAAACACGAGTATTAATACAACTCGCCAACCAACCTGCAACAAGTTTCACTACGTCATCAACTGAAAGCATAGCTTCTATCCAGTGACCATATTTGTTTTCAGCATATAGGGCCACTTTTAACGTTCTCTTGCTTTTAATAATTAATTTGAATTAAACAGCAAAAGAAAACTTCAATACTAAACAACCAACCAAACGGTTATTCTCATAACCCAACTCTAACAATTTTAAATAAACAATATAACAGTGAATCACCGTATAAAATACAGTTAATAAAACCACGTTCGTGAGTCAACAAGTTGAAGAACCAAATATTTTATAGTTGAGTACTATTGATTTGTATTTAGGCTTGTCTATGCTACCGTTAATAATTTTATTACAAATTTGAATAATACAGTGTCATTTTTGAATATTAATTCGACTACTTAGGAATCTGTTCTTTTGTGAATATTATTTCGGTGGGAGCGTGTTATCATTGGAAAATAAACAGTTTTTTTAGTGATTTTTGAATAATTATTGATCTAATATAACATTAAAGCGTGCGATAAAAGAAATAACTAGTGTTTCTCAGTGATCGATATACATTATTCGAAAATTTAAGTGTATTAAAACTATTAAATAAATCTTTTACCCCAAGATTGTGTTGTGTTGCCCTCTAGGCTAAACCTAGAGTTTTAGGATTTTTAAAGTATTTCAAAACAATTTGTGAAGTGCAATAAAAAATAATTGCGAGTCTTTCTCCAGTGTTGATAAAATAAATACCAGGCTAAGACTTCAAATTAAAAGTTATTGTAGTTTTATTAGAGTCTTTGTTATAACTGTTTAAGAGTGGGCCTTGTGAATCTAATCCCGCACAGCGCCGTTGATAAGTTTGTTTGTTAGTTTGTTTATTAATTGTCTTTTACAAATTCATTAATATAACGGTAATTTATTAAGATTTTCGAACAACATAATTCTCAAGTTTTCTTCTGGTTCTTTAATTTCATTTTACATTGTCCATTATTATGGTATTTTTATACCGAAACATGTCGGAAGGATATAAATCAGCATCATACTAATGACTATTTATCACAAGGAATAATGGGACTGAACCAAGATAAGGCTTAGATTTTATACATAACCTTAAAATTAAAATTATTATATTCTTTAAAAACGTTTTAACAAAAACATTTTCAGAACTTTATTAAACTTCATTCGGAGATGCTAACCCAATAATTCAATTTTATTACCTAATTTACAACACTGTTAATCTTTAAACTTTGTTTTTGTCCTTAATTTGTTGTATCCAAGTTTTTATATTTTATAGTTGAGTACTATTGATTTGTATTTAGGCTTGTCTATGCTACCGTTAATAATTTTATTACAAATTTGAATAATACAGTGTCATTTTTGAATATTAATTCGACTACTTAGGAATCTGTTCTTTTGTGAATATTATTTCGGTGGGAGCGTGTTATCATTGGAAAATAAACAGTTTTTTTAGTGATTTTTGAATAATTATTGATCTAATATAACATTAAAGCGTGCGATAAAAGAAATAACTAGTGTTTCTCAGTGATCGATATACATTATTCGAAAATTTAAGTGTATTAAAACTATTAAATAAATCTTTTACCCCAAGATTGTGTTGTGTTGCCCTCTAGGCTAAACCTAGAGTTTTAGGATTTTTAAAGTATTTCAAAACAATTTGTGAAGTGCAATAAAAAATAATTGCGAGTCTTTCTCCAGTGTTGATAAAATAAATACCAGGCTAAGACTTCAAATTAAAAGTTATTGTAGTTTTATTAGAGTCTTTGTTATAACTGTTTAAGAGTGGGCCTTGTGAATCTAATCCCGCACAGCGCCGTTGATAAGTTTGTTTGTTAGTTTGTTTATTAATTGTCTTTTACAAATTCATTAATATAACGGTAATTTATTAAGATTTTCGAACAACATAATTCTCAAGTTTTCTTCTGGTTCTTTAATTTCATTTTACATTGTCCATTATTATGGTATTTTTATACCGAAACATGTCGGAAGGATATAAATCAGCATCATACTAATGACTATTTATCACAAGGAATAATGGGACTGAACCAAGATAAGGCTTAGATTTTATACATAACCTTAAAATTAAAATTATTATATTCTTTAAAAACGTTTTAACAAAAACATTTTCAGAACTTTATTAAACTTCATTCGGAGATGCTAACCCAATAATTCAATTTTATTACCTAATTTACAACACTGTTAATCTTTAAACTTTGTTTTTGTCCTTAATTTGTTGTATCCAAGTTTTGTAACTAAATTTTAATATTTTATATGTGTATTTTAGACCTGACATCAACCCATGGTTTAATTCAATATTATATCAATTTATTGAAATTTTTTATATATGCCATTTTATTGCTCATTAAAAGTAAAATATAATCAATATTTTGAAAATTAAAAGTTACTTATTTCATCTACCAATTTTAAAATTATCTAATTCATTAAATTGAAAATCTATATATTTTGTTATAGCTATTCCTGAGTTTTATATTTAAGTCTTAACTTTAATTATTATCACTCCTTACTTTAAACTACTTTAGAATGTTTTCTAAAATGTTGTAATAGTGTTAAAAAGGTTTATGATAGTGGTTTTTTTTCTATGTGTAATACTACACATTCAGATTATTCACATTTATAATGTTATTAATAATACTATTAACAAATGATAATTTGTAAAATAAAAAAAATTAAAATAATAAAAACTAATATGGGATTAAATTCTAGATTTAAAAAAAATGTTAATATTGTGAAAAAAAATTAATACTAGGCTTAACATCAACATATCAAAGTCAACAATAAATATAAAATAAATAAAGCAGTCCTATGTGTTTCTTGAATAGAAATAATATTTTGACTGTCTGAAGCGACAGCTGCTTAACACATGCTTTTGAAGATCATATGGTTTGGCGTAGGGATACATAATTTGGTCTGGTAACTTTTCAAAGTTGTCAGCTTTCAGCTGTGAGCTGTCAGTCAGCACCAAAGGAGCCATGGGAGAACTGTACCTTAATTTATTTTTGGCGTCTTCGTTGGCAGAAATACGAGTTGCGTTCAAGTTTTAAGCTCTACAGATACAGGATTGAAAATAATATCACTTTTCAACATGGTCCCCTAGAGTTTGAGACTTCTTTCAATCTTTGATGGCCACTGTATTATTATTATTATTATTATTATTATTATTATTAGCACCACGTCTTACTACCCGTTCGGATCGTACGCACTTACGCTAATGTGTAATGGTTAGGGTGATTGTGAGATGAAATGGAGGACCTACAGTTTAACGTGGGATCCAAACCACGGTGGAGACCTGGCATTCCCCACATTTACAAGATGTGATTAATACACGTCTTGTTAGAGGTGAAGGAAGGGTTTGGCAATAATATAAATCTGTGCCAGGACTGAGGATTTAACCCCGGACCTCCAGCACAGAAGTCTGACACCTTACCCCTAGAACTCCATGTCACCTGAAGGTCACTGTAAATATTTCTTTGGGAGTTTTAGTTTCCCCCAATGGTAGATGATAGAAGCAGATGCTGTTTGGATGAAAAATATTCTGCCCTGAAGAGCTTCTTTCATGTTTAGGAGCAACCAAAAGTCACTTTAAATATGGCTATTACGGTGAGTGTGAGATAAACTCAATGTTATTTTCTCTAAAATATCATAATTGCACTTTCATAGCCCGATAGAGTGGTGCATTGTCCTGGTGGAATCCATTCTGACTCATTCGTTGTGGACGTTTTTCTGTAACTCTGGAAAAATATTCTTTGTCAAAACAAAGAACTGCCTGTAACCATAAGGCTCTGGGGAACACAATGAATGGGGATCATTCCATCCCAATCACAGACAACCTCATTTTCTCCTACTTGCTGTGCCGTGGATCATTTGTGGCGGAATTGGCAAATGATTGTAGATGAGCCATAAATATAGCCTAAATTGATTGGCTTGAATCTCATTATTGTTGTGATTGTAAGATAAATAAACAAAATAAGTTTCTTGCATACACCACGTCATCACTAACATATCTATTTACTAGCACATTAAATAAACAAAACTAGGACATCAAAAATTTATTTTTTGCAATATGTACGCTCTAATTTCATTACTAGTAAATTTTGACATGATCTACTTATATTGGTCTAAATGAATAGGATGGCAAGAAATAATTTTAAGGAGATGCATCATCACTAACCTAGAGAGCGAATGGAAAACTAAATTGTAGAAAAACTTACAAGCCTTCAGGTTTTTTAATCCTACCGGTCAACTTTTGATGCACGGTCTTTCTCGCCAAACTACTAGTAAATAATGTTAGTAAATGTTGAATGTAATAACTGTATTTTCTTTGTATGATTATTTTCTGAGAATAATATTGTTGCCTCACCATGACTAGAACGAAGATAATGGTTGCAACAACAACAGCAGCAAGAATCCAAAACATTGTGGCTGAAGCACAAATTAACACCCGTATTTCAGGCCGATACCTAACATACGTTGTACAATAATTTAATTATTCAATAATACATGTTACTATAAAATTGTGTAGGAAACTATTTTTTTTCTAAACAAATGTCAAATACAACTAGAATTTTGTTGTATCGTGTTGTCATGATGACCAGAGAAATATAAACAATAACATATTTGTACTGTTACTAATCTTTACTATTGGACAGTGAATTAGTCACTTTTTTTGTCTTTAAGCGGGATAAAGAATGGCAACTCATTGCAAGGCCTGTAAAACATAAATTCAAGCGCTGTATTAGTTGGAGTGTAAACTAATGGTAGCTTACATCATTACAGACACGTAGCCAGAAAATAGTTTTTTTGGGAGGGAGGGGGGAGCTGGACGGGGAGGCACAATTTCTTACGAAAAGAGGATTTGGCAAGGCACCATTTATTGAAACCAGTCCTCATGTTATTGAAATGGTAAATAATGTACTACTAGATTTAGATTAGGAGTCAGACTAGGAATTTAATTATTTAGTTCTATTGTCCTCTAGAAAAAGGTTGATAATGGGTCTGACAAGAAAGACTTTATATTTTAAGTTATTCAGTTAGGTAGGAATCTTTTTCCATAGCTAATCTTTCAGTTTCGTCCTCATGTTGTCTGGATTGCTTGTATCGTACAATATTGTATTATATTGAACTAACTCGATAAGATGGTCCATCTCAATATTGCATTTTGTGGATGAAACTACGTGATATAGACGCAGAGGACACAGGAAAACTGTACCAGTACTATAACCATACCGAGGCGTGACAAAGTTAATCCTATACTTCAACTGTGATGTGTCCATTGTGCGGTAATCCTAATCCTTTAAGTCTTCCCTGGCCCTTACGGTTTTGAAGATAGTTCTTCACGCGATTCTTTGTAGAAAAAGACCACTCTGCAGAAGCTGTTGTCACTGAAAGAGTTGCCAAGATCCTCAATAACACATGAATATTTGGAATGATAGCTTAGCTAAATTTAATAATGGCATCTACAACATTCTGTGGCCTTCTGTATTGAGGTGTGTTTTGCCATTTCAGTGACTACAGCTAAAATTATGATGTTAACAATTTAAATTTGTTTGTTTCAAATCATCTATGTAAAAGCTGAATAAATCCTTAAGTTCTTATTATTTATATCCCGAGAATATTTAGGAACTAAACAGTTCAAATCTCGCAATATGTTTCTGTGTGTCGCAAAACTCTCTTCCATCGAATTCTTGATTTCCTCCAGATATGGAATGAACCCACTTCTCCCATTATACTCTTCTGGGGTGCCTTCTGGGTGATTTTATCTGTCTCTGGGTTCCATTTATTCTGGATGTCGAAGGTATCACTCCAAATTCATAGGCTCTATTGACGTTATTGTTGGAAATCCCCTGAAATTCCACATTAGCATTATTCCCCATGCTGCTTAGTTTGGATGCGATCAAATCAACATTTTCAATAGCCAAGTTTAAGTCACTATTTACAATTTGTAAGTATTATGATAGATGATGATTGATGAGTGATTCCAGAATGTTTTTCACAAATTGCTATACGAGTATTTATTAAAAATTCAAAAGTAGGCCTACATAATACCATGTGATATAGTGCAGTGGCAACAGTTTTCCCATCATTTCCACTCTCAATTATTTGTTCTAAGGCTTCAACTGTCTGTGGAATTGCCTCACAGAAAAGAGCTACATCATCATGCCTTTTAACCCATCTTGTTTCGCAATACTCTGACAAGCGAGTGAAAGAATAGAATGACTGTTGTAAGATTCATTTAATTGATACTGTTCTTTTAGGATATACTCTAGAAAAACACACAAATGTAATTAAGGATTGCAAAGGTACTTCTTATTCACTGCACTTTTGACGCATAAGTTAAACATAAATTTAGGAAGTAATATGAACAATGAGTGTAATCATTTGTGGAAAATTCTGATTTTATAATAGCTTGCATTTTTCTTAATGACACACTCATACTAGCAGCACCGTCATAGCCCCGTCCTCTCATTTTCTTAGTAAGATCAAGCCCTAATTCATGAAGTTCCTTTTAAAGAATGGAAGCAAGTCCTTTGCTGGTAACGTCACTTACTTCAACAAATTTTATAAATTATTCTGTAATTTTCATGGTTTCTTGGTCCAAATATCTAATACATAATGAAAACTGTTTTGTATTAGTAATGTATAAAGCTTCGTCGGAAAAAAAACTGAGAAAAACAGAGCTGAATAAACTCTGCCCACAATTTGTCCTTGAGTTTGTTTCCCAATATTTAAAACTATTTCGTTCTGTATAAACGGACGTGTATGTAATGCATTTCCCCCAGCGGTCTTGATGTGATCCACAAGTTCTGTCTCCTTCTCTAGCACGATACCTCAATTAAGCTCTAAAATTATCATCATTTTTGTAACGATGTTCCAAACAACGAATATCCAAAACCAACAACCTGGTAATATGGAGGCTTCTCACTCACCAACTCTCACCAAGTCTGATCGAGACCTCTCCCCGTCGAATGGGACGCACGTGCACGCAGCGACACATCCACTCTCGTGGCTTGGATAATGAAGACTGTCTGAGACGCGAACCAAATCAGCGCCTCGCCCAAACACTAAACAATGCAGTTGCCAACTTGACTTCACGAACATCCGCCCCTGGAATGTTCGAGCTTGGCCTAGTAATTACTGGGATGTCCGCGGTATGCCCAGAGCGCTAATCTTCACCCTTCTTTTTGTTCCATGTGCTTCCCCTTCTTTCCCCCTCTACTGAGAACTTCTTAGACCTGTTTATGCTATATAACAGCAGGTGTCATTTCGTATGGTACTCATTGTATCACTGGCTCTTACCAGGTGAGGGCGCTTGGTTAAAATTAATATTAGGGAAAATTAATCGAAATTCTCTTTGGCTTTAAATATGGGGGGAATATTTTTCTAAATTACTGTTTGGCGCTTCCTTTATGTTTATAAATGGGGACTTTAATTTGATTTGGCGTGGGTGATCCACGGTTCCATATTAGTAACTTTCTAGGGGGATTCGTATTTGACTTAGTACATCTTATTAACTGTAGGTGCGCCCGAGCCTTTATCTTGGCTGATCTTTGTAATAGTTTAATATTGTCTTGGATATTTTTAGGCGATATAAGTTCGCTTAGTATTGAAGGTATTTTATATGGAATA
>CABFOW010004924.1:5677-21870 GCA_902141385.1 Timema californicum | reverse complement strand
GAGCACTTTTCTTGTTAATTTATACTCCAGTTAAAGCTATGGATGTAAGCACGCCCTTGGGCGCTAAATTTGAATGTTGACTTCTAACTCTCACTCTAACGTTCCCTCTGTGGGGTGGGAAAATTTTTGCAAGTTATGGTGGCTTAGTCTGTATTTTGGCAGACTAAGCGTAGGCTCATTAAGCCTTTAATGTACTCTTGCATTATTATATCATTGTAATTTATCTGAAATAAAAAACTGTTTCTCTTGTGACCTCATGGTTATTTTTTGGGGCACGCTTCCCGAGCTCTGTGGGAGCGTCACATTTTTTTCTAGTTCATCAATAGTCAACCGCCACTGCTAACATTCACCTTTGGTATTTTAACTAAGCATTTATCGAGTGTATTAGTCCTCTTCCGAGACTTGTTGATTTTAATAATGTTTATGGACCAAAATTCACGGTTGATGGTTAACCGAATCCCCGTTCTTCCCACGGGATATTGTGTTATTATTTATTTTTATATGAAAATTAGGAATTTTTGTTTGAAGTTTAATGTCATGGTCCTTAGCGCTACCCGAGAAACACCATGAGGAGGTGACCACGTATAGTTTCTCATTGGGAGTTTTATTTGAGGCAGGCCCCCTTGCTTACTGCCTGGGGCGTTATCAGCTGAGCGCGGCTGGACAGATCTCCCACCTCCCACCACTCCCCGCCTCCACACACCACCCCGGGCCACTCACACAGACACTACGAACACCACCAAATTCAGCAAAATATAAAATACATACTTATACCGTCTCTTGGAGTTAAATACTAAAACGTAGTTACATATTTTAATCAATTGTCTGTATTCATTTTTTCCACTCCTTAGAAGCATCTATGGGATTGAAAATAATTGCTATATTTTTTCTAAGGCATAATTAGAAGAGAATTATCGTATTATTACCCTCCAAACGCTTAAAAATAAGTCGAAATTTTAATCAAAGGGTTGACTTTTGTGAACCCAATATTCAAATGAAGACTTTAATTCTTAAAAAAAAAAATATTATAAAATTTAAAACTGGGAGTCAAAAATGTTTTACGTAAGTATAACGTAATTTTGGCTTGGGTTTTTGTTTTACATATATATTACTAGTTTTGAGTAAATATCTCCATATTTAGACAACGGAGTGAGAAAGTCTTTTGGCGATTTTAAAGGACTAGTTGCAGTTCTGATGTAAGTTCAAAGTCAAATATCTCAAAATTTCCAGAGGTTCCAGGTTCCACTACTATGCAGGATTGTTGTAAGTACCTAGTACTACAATCCCCACCAAGTTTTCTCGTGCCACAATTTCAAATATGGAAACTGTGGCACCTTAAACTTGGATATTTTATGTGGGCTAGTTGTAGGTCTGAGGTAAGTTTAAAGTCAAATATATCAAAATTTCTAGAGGATCTAGGTTACACAATTATGTAGGGTTGTTGTAGGTACCTAGTACTACGATCCCCACCAAGTGTGCTCGTGCCACAATTTCAAATAGTAATACAATCTCCACCAGCACCAAGTGTGCTTGCCGCTTGGTTTTCTTGGAATTTTCCTTAGAAACCTCATTTTTAGCCGCATATTAAAAGATTGTTCCAATTTGTATGATAATTTGTACTAATCATGTGTTTCAAACGCATTTATTAATTATTTACACATTTTTAATATGGTTGTATCTGGTTATTATTTCTTCAGCTGCAAACCTTTTCATATTCTTTTCCCCCCCAGAATAAACGCTTATGAGGCTGTGAAAAAGTTCAATCCGCTTAATTTTATCTGTAAAAAATGAGAAAAGAACTATGAATGCCTGTAGGAATAGGTGTGAGCACCATGTTAATCAATATAAAATGTTTACACATTGGCCTTTAAAATTAATTTGATGTTTAGAAAATCTAAAAATTAACTTATCCATTAAGAAATTACTTACGAAACTAAGAGTTTAAATATAATATGTAAAAATAAGTCACTAATGTAAAATTCATATAATATAATCGTTATAATAATACTGGAATTAGCAGTTAGATAGATAGGTATAGGAATGTGACGCAATTTAGGAAAATTGTTAAAACTTAAGTATGCTTAAGAAATGAATAAACAAATCTTTGATACAAACCCTAAACTAAAAGATATATAATTATTTGTATAAAAAATGTTTTATTTGACAAAAAAATCATAGGGATTTTTTTTATCATTACCGTAATATTTTTAATGTTAATTAGTTATGTAAAGGCTTAGTCAAGACGAAAATAAAAATTACAGTATGTTGTTTTGAATCTTACTGAGATCTACCTAAAGGTTATTTATTGCAAACATTGGCTGGAAGTTCCTAATATTAACATATTCTGAGATAAAAATTGATGATATAGTATTGCTAAGAAAATAATAATAATTTCAGAATAAGCTGACATTAGTGACTTAGAGCCAATGTTTGTAGTAAAGAACCTTCTGCTACCTGTCTGTTAACACTAATTCTACAGTAAATAGGGTGTATCTTAAAATACATACATTTCTTAGTAATTCTTTTAAAATACCTGGTTCCAACCATTATGCACGCATCAGAATGAATATTTTTGTTCACTTTGGACTTGTCACATGGCACTTAGCCATGAGGTGAGTAGCCTATATGAGGTTTGGACATCCCTATCCCCTCAAAATTTAAACTACATTTTATTAAAACTTAGTAACTTTCTCAATAAAATATTGTGTATAAGGCTGTATTTATACTAATGAATATGCGTAACTAATACCGAATTGTCATATCGTTCATTCTCTTTTTTGTATCTGATTTTTATAGTACTATCGACAAACTATCGTAATCTTCAGTTTAAAAATAAAATGTAAAAGCTATATGGATAATGTAATTAACAAACAAATAGCCATCCAAACAGTTGCCCCCAATTCTACTAGCTGCTTAAAAATAGAAGCTTCTCACTCGCGGGAAATACCACATATCTGTAATGAGGTCCTAATCCAGTAAAAACGGTGGATTGATACATGTATGATCGTTCCATCAGGCTCTAAAAATTGGAATGATCCAAGAAGTGTTGTCAGATGTACGACTGACTTCCTGTACCAATGTACGATATTTCATTGCAAATGTTATCCTTGAGGTGTGTTGAAACATTGATAGGGTAGTTTTATTTGTCCTTATTTAAAACAAAGGTTTCAGAATATTAAACACAACATGTATGGTTTTGATTAAGAATGGACACACATCCCTCCCAACTCAGCCTCCAACCCATAATGTCCACTAATATCACATTTTAATATAGTTAGAATTTACAATTTAATACAATAAATTAAATATTAATGTAAATATGCTAATAAATACTCATAATTAGTAATAAAATTATTTATGAATTATTGCAAACTACGTTACATTAACGTAAGCAGTCGCCTGAACAGCAAACTCCCCTGAAAGTAATAAAAAAAATAGTTTTAAGATGCTATAGGTACATCTTGTAGGACTCCAATAATTCATTGAGAATGAATTCAAAAACATAAAATAATATATTTAAAAAATTAAGGGTCGGGAGAGAGTTGATCCACCTAACCCCGACCCCACTAAGAATGATCTTGGTTACTGGACCATTGTGTCGGCTGCAACATCATGATTAGCTAGATGATATTATCTTGTTCATTTGAAAGCAGATTTTTAAGGTTTAAAGGTTTAAATGATTGTTTTGTTACTTTTCTTCCCTTCGTATTCTCGCTCGACCAAACTACGGAATTGAGGCCTAGTTAGGTGCCTACGATCTCGTCTTGATAATTTCTACACTTATTCTTAGTTTAAAAGAAACTATATTGTGTGTTGCCGTTACTTAGAGCTGTATGGTGCTCTGGTAGAATAGCCCCATGACTTATTTAGTGCTGACTGACAGCTCACAGCTGACAGCCGACCGCTTTGTAAAGTTACCAGACTACATTATGTATCCCTACGCCAAACCATATGATCTGCAAAAACGTGTGTTTAGCAGCTGTCAGTCAGCACTAAAGAAGCCATGGGGCTACTGTATTACCTCTCAAGTTGATACTATTCTCACAGGACTTCCTCCTCACACTATTGCTCAATAATAGCTCAATATACCCCGAAAGGTTGCAACCCAACCTTGACAGATAAACTATGGCCTATACCATAGTGTAAATAAACAAGCTAAGGCTGGTGTATTTCGCGGTGAACGAAGAGAATACACACCACTACCTCGACTAATTATGCTATGACTCTGCTCTCATAAACTCCACTATGAGCGCCGGCAGAAGTACTTGAAGGAAGGTGCACCGAGGAAAACTTACATTCAACATGTAACGAATATGGAAGGTAACCAAGACGACTCAAGTTTTAGTTCCAAAGTTGATTTTTGTAAAATGGATTGTATTTCCCAAAGTTCTTTAACAAATATTGATTAATTTTATGCAAAATACACTCCCCCCTTCTCCTCACTTTTTCATAAGCCAGAGGGGGGGTGGGGTGCAAGTACATCTCCTTGCACTCTCCTCGCGGTGCCCATGAACTACGCCATAGTGGAACCAAGCAAGTTAGCAGTCTTACCTTGACTGATTACACTATGACCCTATCTTATAAATTACACCATAGTGGAACCAAGCAAGGTAGCGCTGGTATATTTCACATTGAACGGAGTGAAAAAACATAATTACCTTGACTGATTACACTATGGTTCTGTCTTGTAAGCTTCATTATGTCCACAACAGAATATGTTAAGGTAGGTCTAGGCTCCGGTAAAGACCTGTCTCTTCCCTCACCGATGGTTCGCCCATCAAATTTATCGTTACCGGACAAGGTGAGTTCTATATCGATCTTTCACAGACTATGCTCTATCTAAGGGCGGCCATCATGAAACCCAACGGTGGTGCTTTTACAGAGGCGGGTCACATCGCTCCCGTCAACAACTGGTTGAATTCGCTATTCACACATGTGGATGTGTTTTTAAACCAAAAACTAGTCTCACCACCCAGCAACACGTATGCTTATAGATCGTACATTGAGACGTTGCTCAATTACAACAGTGACGCGAAAATAACACATATGACTTCTGGTCTGAGGTTCGCAGATAGCCTCGGAACCTTTGAAAAGGCTAATGCTGGCAACAAGGGATTTGAGGCCTATCGCAGTCTCACAGCAAAAAGTAAAACGGTGGATCTTTTGGGCTATCTACACAGTGACGTGTTTAACCAAGAGAAATACCCTTTGAACGGCACCGAACTCAGAGTCAAGTGGTTAGGTTCCAAAGACGGGTTTAGTCTTATGGCCGTCCCTGAACTCCCTCACTTTAAGGTTCACATCGCTGAAGCCGCCATCTAGTGCAACGTGTCAAAGTAGCATCTTCTATACTGTTGAAGCATGCCAAGGCATTAAATGCCAGTCCCACAAAGCATCCCATCACCCGTGTGGAAGTAAAAACACTCACTATTCCTACGGGTCTGCAAGGTAAATCATTGGACAACGTATTCAGCGGACAGGTACCCAAACGATGCATCGTGAGATAACGTGGCGATCAACGGAGAACCCGTTCGACTTACAAACCTACGCCAAGAAACATTTCTCGCTGTAGGTGGACGGGGAACAATTGCCGTCGAAACCGCTACAGCCCGATTTTTTAAACGGCAACTATGACCTACCAACCACAGTTTTGTGGAACTAGTATCCATTTCATGAACGAAGGTAGCGACATCACATGGAAAGCCTTCTCTAAGGAATATCATCCCAAGGCTTTCGATCTCACATCTAATCGGTCCACCCACATGACATCACATTGGAATTTGACAAGGCATGGCTCTCTGAGCATCGAAGTTAGCTTCACCAGAGCTCCCACCGAAACCGTCAACTGTATCGTGTACGGAGATTTTGCCAACATCATTACCGTCGACAAGGATAGAAACTTCTTGACCTATTACACTCGTCATTTAAATCACGGACGTCATGGTGGATTTCCGGAACTTCATCGACGACAGCAAACAATTTATAGTCAAGGAACTGAGTGTTTTATCTGTATGTGGTACTTCAACATTGTGTGTTTAAACCTCCATACGCTATCGAGGAGCTTTCAGCTGCCACTAAAAAGCAATCTGACTATATCGTCAACAAACTGCACGGTATTCCCTGGGATAGCGTTGATGCGGATTACAGCCTGCGCGAATTCTTCATCTCCAGTGCCACAACGCGTGCACAAACCGTCTACGTCAAGGGGGAAGTAAATAAAAAGTTTATAGTCAAATACACGTCTACACCCATCGTAGATCTGTACAACAGAGGTTGTTCGTCTTTGAAAACATTTAAATTGGGTGCACCATGTGCATGGCACATAGTTCTGCATGGTTTTTCTGTTCGGCTTCCATTGTTTGGGGACTTCGAGATTGGATGATTGAAAATGAACACGCACACCATAAGACGTGTGCTGAAAACAAACCCGTGGTTCCGTTGTGTACAGTCGGGTGTTTTCCCTTCTGATTAACTACTCGCAAGAATAGCTCGACCTGCTGCTCTCGTCATCAACACTGACCCACTCACCAAGCCTGAGACGCATTGGGTCACCATCTTTATCGACAATAACGGCGTGGAAGAATAATTTGACAGTTATGGTTTTCCACCCCATATAAAACCACATCTGGCATTTATACGCAAAAACACTTCCGCACGTCTCATATCACGCTACAACTTCAAAGCATTGCCTCAGACGTTCGCGGCCATTACTATCTCATGTACCTTCTCTATCACGCCCAGAACATTCTGATGAAAACTTTACTAGCCCTCTTATCGCCCACAAATCATACAGGCAACGACGTTAAGCTGGTGAGATATTACAACAGATTTTTCAAGACTTTAGGGTCCTGCTACCCCTAAAGAGGCTGCATAAAATTAGCGTGTGCCTATAAAAGGGGCGTTCCAGCCATAGCCATGACAGTCGTTGAAGCGAACAAATATCATGGAAGGACAAGACGTTTGCGCCCGCAAAGCAAAACCGGTGAAGCCACTCGCCATCACCAGTATTTTCAACACTTTGTTTCCGCTGGACGAAGTCGATGCCAAGCGAGTCATCTTTGGCATGAGTGTCAAGAACAACTTTACGACCTATGTTCAGTTAGAAAAATGCGGAGGGAACTGCCGGTGTTTAACCGTACAGACTGGCAATAACTGGGCAGCCACAAGTCGGACATTTAAAAAAATTTCAGCAACACGCAACCTCCTCAGAATATTAGTCTGACTAATCATGAAGTCTCTCTGAAACGCATGTGCAGTGACCGTATGGTCGTTATCAGCGAGAAACAAAACGCCGGACTCAAACGGGTCACCTAACTAGCACCTAGTTGGGCTCGTCTTTTTTATGTGTGGGACCTCATAGACGTTGCCATCTACCACCGGGATATGTAGTCAACAACTTTCACACGATATTGCAACGATTTTATCGACACACTCACCGTGGATGAATGCGACACGCTAACAGAATCAGCAGATGTCATCGATCTCGAACAGCCCACGGTGGAATCACACATCAAAAACCTGGATCTTATTTTGGCATGAGTGTCAAGAACAACTTTACGACCTATGTTCAGTTAGAAAAATGCGGAGGGAACTGCCGGTGTTTAACCGTACAGACTGGCAATAACTGGGCAGCCACAAGTCGGACATTTAAAAAAATTTCAGCAACACGCAACCTCCTCAGAATATTAGTCTGACTAATCATGAAGTCTCTCTGAAACGCATGTGCAGTGACCGTATGGTCGTTATCAGCGAGAAACAAAACGCCGGACTCAAACGGGTCACCTAACTAGCACCTAGTTGGGCTCGTCTTTTTTATGTGTGGGACCTCATAGACGTTGCCATCTACCACCGGGATATGTAGTCAACAACTTTCACACGATATTGCAACGATTTTATCGACACACTCACCGTGGATGAATGCGACACGCTAACAGAATCAGCAGATGTCATCGATCTCGAACAGCCCACGGTGGAATCACACATCAAAAACCTGGATCTTATTAGCGCTACCTACTATAGACGTCAAGTTGTTGGTTTGGACTATTACATGCTGGATTGTGAACTAAAAACAATTTTACTAACACATATAAGTGACACTGTAGAAAAACGTATGAACGAATATATGCGGCATTCCTGTAAAATTGTATAATATATATTATATATGATGTCTGTGAAACGTTTAATATATGACTGTAAAACCTTTAATGTCTAATAAATATATGTTTTGTAATATCGTGTTTTATTCATGCAAAACATTTCTGTCCCCCTTAAATGTAGGTTAACTTGATACGAGTCTTGACTTGTCGAGACGGCAAACTGGCTCTAAACATGAACAAGGTCAATGACCTCACGGTCCCAATCTATTCCTGTCTCGACTTGTCTTGTCGAGCCGCCAAACTGGCACTAGTCATCAGGGAAAACCCATTGCCGGGGAGGGTTGCGACATAATTCAAGGTCGTGATCTATTCCTGTATCTACTCGTCTTGTCGAGACGCCAAACTGGTGCCAGGTATGAGTAATCAGGTTTGCGAATGTAGCGATGACGTCTTCGGGAAAACCCATTGCTGGGGGAGAGGTGCTGGTATAAATGACTTCATGTACTTGCTCACGGTTTCAAGGTCACGATCTATTCCTGTCTCAACTCCTCTTGTCAAGCCACCAAACTGGTGCAAGGATGAGTCATCAAGTTTGCGACAGAGCAAACTGGCGTCAGTCATTAGAGAAAACCCATTGCTGGGGAGGATTGGGAGATCATTTAAGGACACGTTCTATTTATGTCTTGTCGAGCCACCAAACTGGTGCCAGTTATCAGGGAAACCCCATTTCCGGGGAGGGCTGTGACATCATACAAGGTCACGACCTATTTCTGTCCTGTACAGCCACCAAACTGGCGCCAGTCATCTTTGAAAACCCATTGCTGGTTAGGGTTGCGACATCATTCAAGGTCACAATCCATTTCTGTCTTTTCGAGCCGCTAAAGTAGCACCAGTCATCAGGAAAAATCCATTGCTGGGGAGGGTTGTGACATCATTCAATATCGTGTTCTATTTATTTCTTGTTGAGCTGCCAAACTGACGCCACGTATCAGGGAAAACCCATTGCCACATAGAAGACCTACGTAAAAAAACTCTAGAAATAATCGTCTACGACATTGAAGGAGGACAACAGGTCGTCATGGAAATAACCAGGGGTGAAGAGGTTTAAAACTTGTAGGGGAGGGGGAAATCACTGTACTCAGCCAGTGATATAGATAACAGCCAATCACAGCGCTGTTCTCACATATACAAGCTGTGGAAAGTAGGTCAGGGATAGGGGGAAGCCAACAGCCAATCAGAGCGAGAGGCCGTGGTCATGTGACTAGCTCTAAGCCAATCAGCGTCTAGTACCAGGTGGTCCCACAAACTACTCCTATATTTCATGGTTTTATTTTAATTTGTTTGGCCTAGTGTAGCAATACTATTTGATTCTAAATTTACAGATTTTTATTTTTATTTGTTTGATTTAATGTAGTAATAATATTTTATTATTATGTTTGTGTATGTTTTTAGTTGAATTTGTTTGATATAATGTAGTAATGATATTTTACTATTATGTTTGTGTATATTTTTAGTTTAATTTGTTTGATCTAATGTAGTAATAATAATTGATTATATATTTACATGGTTTTATTTTAATTTATTGAGATAATGTAGTATTAATAATTGATTCTATATTTAAAGAGTTTTATTTGGATTTGTTTCATCTAATGTAGTAATAAGATTTTATTATTATGTTTGTGCACGTTTTTAGTTTAATTTGTTTGATCTAAGGTAGTAATAATATTTTATTACATTTGTACATATTTATGGTTTGAATTTCAATTTTATTGCCAACTAGCTTGTAATATAGATTACTTTATTTTGCAGCTTTTTAAAAAAATAGGATGCAACATTTATGGTTACTGTTTGTCCACATATGTGTTTGTCATGATTTTTATTTTAATGTTTTTTTATGTGTGTGCTAATTCCACTTCTATATAATGAGTTTGAACTATAAGTAGGCCTACTGGTACTTTGGAATTGTGTGCTATACTTGTTTTAATGTTAACAATTTTATTTTGAATTATTTATTTTATTAATCAGGATTTGTTTTGCACTTAATTAAGAAAATTAGTGTATTAATAGTATTTATTTTAGTTTAAGCAGTTTCTGATGTGTTCTAATCTTTAGTTAGAAATCATTACTAACATAATAATCAAATCATATTACTTAATAATTAAATGAGACCCGCCTCGGTGGCGTAGTTAACTAACGCACTTGTCGTATTGAGCTCGACTGCTGAGGACGAGGAGATCGAGGTTCGAATCTCGGTCGGGTGAACTGGGGGTGGTTTTTCCTAAATGGTTTTCCACTCTCCCTCCACGCAAATGCGGGTTCACTTCCTCTATTTCAACCTTCCCAATTCCTAACCCATTAGCGTAATTAGTACTTAAAGCGTATAACCCGAACGGGTAGTAAGACGCGGTGCTAAATATATTAATTAAATGAGGTATCAGCACTTACAGATTACAGGTTTTATATTTTCTAACCTTTGTAAGGTTAGAGTATGTACTTCATTTTAGGTGAAAAGAAAAAAAAAGAAGATTGAATCGCCCATCCGGCACAAGTTGGGGAACTTTGTCGAGGTTTAAAGGTGGATGAAACCATTTACTGCCCTCAAGTGATTCGAAAGGGGGGTTTGACCAGAGAGTTGTTTCGTATCATTGAGGTTATTTGTGTCATTTATGTCTCATTTTTGTTTTAACATTATTTTCCTGTGTAAATAATCATAATTTTTCCTTGCTACTAATTCTCTAACAAGATTTAATCTACCAACTTTTTTTTAAATATTTGTAATGAGGGAATGCAGATTTAATATGTATATCTTCTACTAAACATAATTTAATTTAAGTAGAATGTGCAAAAACTATTTAGTTTTATGAGGTGGAGTTCTCGAAGGTACAAAAGAGTAGTGTTCTCGACCTCTCATTCCAGTTTGACCTACTTTACTATTGGCCGAAATTGGTCACGTGACTCCGTCTCCTCGCTCTCTTATTGGCTGTTGGTTTCCAACCCCCCTCCTGACTCCCTCCCCTCCTCCTGACCTCTTTTCCCAAGTGATGATTACGAAATGTTCTCCTCTACAGCCCCTCCCTTACATCCCCCTCGCCTACCAACCCGGACATGTTGGTTCTTGATGATTAATTATTAATGATTGTTAATTAATTATTGGCTACGATTGAGGTATTGGGATTTTTTTTTATTGATTGGGGGGAGCAAACGTTCCGTGACGTTTCTACATGATGGCGCTGCACAAACTTGTCGCTATGGATGTCTTAAATAGACTGGTGGCATCTTTGCTGCTCGTCCATTTACAGAGTAGTAACCACTGCGCATCACTAGTGCGCACCCTCAACCCCGCCTCCCTCCTTATATCGCTTGGAAACGGGTGATAACTTTCCTTTCACTTCATGGATTCAAAAACATCGGGGAAATCTCGAGAGGTAACCCACCCCCTGTGAAAATCATGAACTGCAACTCATTGGGAATTCCTGATGCGAGCCCACTACTGTGTCGTTCACTCCCTGTTGGCTTGTCTTTGGACTGTGCCGTTAGAAATGCATTGATACATGAGCAGTCATTGAGCGAGGAAGTCAAAGCTAGAAGGGCGGCGAAATGGTGATTTAGAGATCGCCTCGCTACCTTTTAGTGAAAAAAGTAACACGGGAGCACTTGTACTTTGCAAGAGTGAAATAAGTGCTGGAACCTGTTTCTGGATGCTACTGCCATCTTTTGGCATAAAAATTGAACTACGATCAACAGCTTACCATTGAGCACCTGATTGACAAGAGATTGGGACTTTGGCAAATATAAAGTTCTGTAAAAAGCGACAGGCCATGGAATATTTACACGCACAAACACACACATACACACACACACACTGCTTGAAAAGTATATATGTTGTTCTGTACCCACATTTGCCCAGGGTTTGAAAGGTGAAATTAGCGTTTGTTGACCTTGCCGATCGAGGGATTTGAACTAGAGACCTGCTTTCGCTGGAGGGGTGCACAGTGTCTTAC
This sequence comes from Timema californicum, assembly GCA_902141385.1. Classification (NCBI taxonomy): domain Eukaryota; kingdom Metazoa; phylum Arthropoda; class Insecta; order Phasmatodea; family Timematidae; genus Timema; species Timema californicum. Next base: position 9,773 of record CABFOW010004924.1, on the reverse strand, counting down.
TACCCACTTGGTGGTTTACTCTAGTGTAGTAGGGATAAGTAAGGATCAAGTGTATTAGCATTTGCATGGAAAACCATCCCCCCTTGTTCACCCGAGCGAGAAAGTCTGTATATTTTTGGAATATTTACACGCACAAACACACACATACACACACACACACTGCTTGAAAAGTATATATGTTGTTCTGTACCCACATTTGCCCAGGGTTTGAAAGGTGAAATTAGCGTTTGTTGACCTTGCCGATCGAGGGATTTGAACTAGAGACCTGCTTTCGCTGGAGGGGTGCACAGTGTCTTACTACCCACTTGGTGGTTTACTCTAGTGTAGTAGGGATAAGTAAGGATCAAGTGTATTAGCATTTGCATGGAAAACCATCCCCCCTTGTTCACCCGAGCGAGAAAGTCTGTATATTTTATTCTGTACCCACATTTGCCCAGGGCCTGCTGGTGTTCCACCAACCGTATACCACGCAGGGAATTGATTCCAACATCGCCACGTAAATGGCATGTTCAGATACGAAGCAGAAAGTTTGTACGTTAATGTTGGGCGCAAAAGTATAACTTTATATGTGTTGTTCTCTCTACCGTGTGCCCACAACACCCCAAGGGTCATCGATCGTCTAGTGATGCCTTAGACCATGCACCCCTCGATGCAAGTATACAAAATTAGATGGTGTGAGTTAAAATCGGAAAAGTTTTCAATAACTGTGTTCACTCTGATTGAGATCGCTTGAGCAGCCACTTATTACAACTGGTACGAGATTAGATCTTAAAGGGGGGAAAACACTATTAGCCATCCGAGGGAAAGTTATAAATTTGAAAATACTTTTAACGTTCATTGACCATCCGTGAGGACTTTGCCCTTGTCTAATATTAAGACAGTTCCGATACACTCAAATTTTCATAGGAATGTAATTTTAAATTGATGGTAAACTAATTCATATCTGACCAAGGACCCCCCAAGCTATATTTCACACCGTCGGTTTCTATGTTCTTTGTCTGAAAATGTCAAGAGATTACAACCCCCTCCTCCAAAGGACATAGTTTTGTGTACAAAGATGTACCCGCAATAGTGTGAAGGTCCCTGCTAATAGCCGCAAAGTGCAGCTTATCGGTATTTAAAACTGTGGCTTACTACCCGCCAGAGAGACTACCTTCTTATGTCACAAAGCGATTATGCACCCACATTCATGCGTCATTGGCAAATGAGCGCAAGGGGTGGATCTAACCATTCCCTTTATCTCCGTGCTAATAGACGCAAAGTTAATTCTTACTACCCGTCCTGGGCACAAACCATAGATGACGAGAGAGAAAACCAACCTCAGTACACACTCACGAGAGTAATTCGAATTCCAGCTTCTTCTGTCACCATTTATTTATTTAGTAAACCCGTAGTATCCTGTGATGTTCTTATTCCTTTATAAATTTATGACTCATAAACAGATCGGCTGTATATTAAATAACTATTTTCTAGACTACCGTCATTAATGATCCCCTAATATAATAGATTAATGTTGAATATAAAAAAAGACAATACACTATAATATGTTTCGGTACTAACAGTTTTTTTAAATTTTCAATTGTATCGAGTCGTTTTAAAACAATAATCGTGGCTGAAAATTAATATTACTCCCTCTATGATGAGACAATTAGTATTTNATAGGGGTGATTTATAGTAAACCTGTCTTCTTCACGTGAAACTAATAAGTTACGGAACTGTTGATTAATCAAGACCATGGAAAATTCAGCAACATAAACGTCAGGTATTTCAATTCTCTTCTTTTACATAACTTAAAAAGTGATTGATTTAATTTTAAATTGAATGTGTATTTGCCAGGGTTAAATTTGTGACTGTTCTAAAAAGCTAACATTTGTTTAATCAATTCATAAACAATGTTTGAGTTAAAATTTTGGTCTAACCGGCTATCGGGCATTATAAGGTTGAGTCAACTATTTAATTTAAAGTTGAATGTTTATTTTCCAGGGTTAAATTTGTGACTGATCTAAACGCCGCTATTTTTTAACATTCCTTCTATAAAATCTAAGTGCTTTGAATAACATTTGCTTAATCTATTCATAAACCATGTTTGAGCTAACCGATTATCAGACATTATCTGTCTGATTCAAAATACGGTGTTTTCTGGTGCATAGATTAGAAGAGCTTCATTTAAATGGTATATTCTTTCAAACATGTACTTTTTAAGATATGTGTATTCGATAGTATCTCTTGGTACCGAATGTGCCTATATGTCTAAAGTGCTAGGTTAGCGAATTTGTTGATTCAAAATACGGTGTTTTCTGGTGCATACTTTAGAAGAGCTTCATTTAAATTGTATATTCTTTCAAACAGGCACTTTCTAAGATATGTGTATTCGATAGTATCGCTTTAATCTATATTAACGGTACCGAATGCAACTTTATGTCTAAAGTGTTATGATAGCGAATTTGTTGATTCAAAATACTGTGTTTTCTGGTACATTGATTAAAAGAGCTTAATTTAAATTGTATATTCTTTCAAACAAACACTTTCTAAGATATGTGTATTCGATAGTATCTCTTTAATCTATATCAACGGTACCGAATGCAGCTATATGTTAAAGTGTTACATTAGCGAGTTTGTAAAACATCACCGTTTTTACATGTGACTATTAATCTTATTTAATCTCTCACTTGATTATTATATATATATATATATAAAGAAATTTAGCAAAACATTTGAAGTATTCTCTAAATTAAATCTAGTCCAAGGCATCTAATTAAAAAGTGTCCAGTAACAGATCTTACTATTTGTATGATCGATTTACACGGCTAATGAAGGTAGAATTCAGAGAAAATCTACACACACACGAGCTGTCCCGTTGGCTACACTACCCGTTGCTCAGTGTCACGATTGACAAATAAACCTTCTACTTAATGGTTTGTTGACATGTTTTTGAAACAAAACTAACCGTGCTAATGTTTAGTGGGTTTAATCTGTCTGTGAGAAGGGGTGTCCCAGTTATATTCCCTGTTTGACCAATATTCTTTAATATATTGGCTAATTTAATAATTACCCTTTAAATTTATATTCATAGGTGGCCATCATTTTCTATAGCAGTGGGTTAGGGTCCTGGGTTTGAATCAAGAAAACATTTACTGTTATGATTGCCTAAAATACGGACTTCTTGTTTAATATCTTGGCTAATTTCTTGCTCACACTTTAAATATATATATATATATATTCATGAGCGATACTTATTTTTCTCTAGCATGAATCTCGGGTTTGATGAAAAAATCCCGATAACTATTATGTGAGCCTAAAATCCAAAACTTTCTTAGTGGTTGTACTTATAATAGCTGTCGCCTGATTACTAGTCTTATTTAATCTTTCTTTTGTTTAGCAAAACAATTGAAGTAATTTCTAAATTAAATATAGACCAAAGCGCCTAATTAAAAAAAATATCCGGTAACACGGGTTACTATGTCTATGATTTGACTAACAACAAATAAACCTTCTCGATAAGACAGGTTCTTTAAATCAAAACTATCTGAGCGTAACACCAATGTGTTATCTTTTTCAATAATGAGTTAATATAAATTACAAACAAAAAGTAGTCGTTTATTGACCCATAACAGCCAAGGTGAGATGGAGTTGAATGTGTTGCAGGTGACAACCCTGCACCTGATCTTAAGGCAACCACTTCTGCACTGCATAGAGCTGGTATGAAGGTCTCAGTGCTGGACACCAGCCACACTGTTAATAACATTTTTGACACCACTCACAGCTACGGTTGTAGTTTCTTCATCGCAAGCGGCATCGTCATCAAGGTCAAATGCCATCTCAAAGTGATAAAGATTTTTAAAAACAAACTGAAGATAATAAAGGATTCTAAGAATTACTTGAGAAAATAGGTGCTTGTCAAAAGCATAGTGAGACGCCTGAAGAAAGAGGTGGAAGAAGCGAAGTTACAGAAACAGCAGGCCCTTCATACCCCTGGTTCTATAAACCATCCGGTTTCTCAAGAGATACTCCTTGCGAAGATGGTGGTGTCGTGAGCCCTCTCTCTGGGCCCAACACCAGGAGTTCTGAGACATCTGTATTGAATAACACAACCCCC
>CABFOW010004923.1:0-49241 GCA_902141385.1 Timema californicum | reverse complement strand
CGGGCCACCCTGTGCATATATCTAAGGAGGGCACTACGTCTATTGTTAAAACGTTAGGTTATTTAGTATTCCAGACTATTGAACTTTATATTATGTCAGGTATTATTATAATGTTTCTACCGTTGTTTAGGTTAGATACTTGTGATCTTTACTCACCTTATGTTTTATTATAGGGCATGTGCTGGCTCTTCGCCTTTAATTATGAAATATATTATTTATAGTGAGATAGGAGACCAATTTATTAGAGTTTTATTGTCATTTTCTGATGACGCCATTTTGGGACGTCACAGATATAAGGGGCCGTCTGTTGTTTGTTATTATTTGGTTCCCATATGGCCTTAGCGGTAATCCTTGTGTCTTGTTGCCCATCAGGCTTATGTCCTTGCTTATTGCTTTAACTCTTATGTTCCACTCCCTCGTTGAGCTGTATACTGTGAAATAAATTTATAACTCTCTTGTGCTTACCTGTGTGTGTTATTTGTGTGGGATAATGATGGGGTTAAGACACACACTTTACAAAAAAAAAATGTTTATCGAATTTCGATTATTGTACTGAGCTGTCAAATGTTGTCGGTGACTAGTAGATTTCATAGACCACACCCATGGTTGATCTGATAGTGACTCCATCATTGGGGTCACCTGGCCGGCGAACTTTCTCGAACCCTTGGTGAACCATTAAAATCCCAATCCTTGCTGAATTGTGGTATGGGTTGATTACTGTCCCTTGACAGTGGCGTGGGTCTCATCGGTCCCCTGGGATCGGTATAGGGACCGCCAAAGTTGGTCCTACCGGCTCCGTAGTCTTGTTTTGGAACGTATAGCTCCGACTGATGATAGCGACATCAAATCGCGCTGATATCAAAGTTGGGGAGGTGTCATCCAATAGGCCCAATTCAAATTCTGAAACTGCACCGTTCTCGACTGGGCCCAGATCAAATTCTGGAACTGCACCGTTGTCGACTGGCTGGCTTAAATAAACATACGGTAACCTATTTAATTTTTCAAGTCTTATATATTCTTATTTGATTCACTCTTCACTAACTTTTACCTCTTATAATGTTTTCTAAAATAATATATTATTTAAGAACATCTTTAAGGACATAAATCTACTCACTTGCAATCTAGTTCAGAATACTTTTCTGGGATTTGTTTTCCTCTCCATGATGAGTGAGGTTGACCACAAGCATTCATGTTATATATTTCCAATGATTTCTCTTCTCTTTTATGACGTATTCTTTGAACAAATTCTTCCTCCGACGAACAGTTAGTTTCTTTATTCATTTTTAATACTTTAAAGCATATATATATATATATATACTAACCAAAAACTCAAAATAAAAAGCAGAAAGAATGACAAAACCCGATATAAGCACACAACGGTGCAATATTTTCAGTTATGCTTACTCAACCCAAAACCCAGCTAAGTAGCATTCGCTTGGCTGGTTTTTGCCTAAACATTGGATTTGATGGCCTTGGAAAAACAGTTTAGAGTTTAGGAATTGGCTTGTTTTTGCTATCAGTTTGTGTCCCATACTGTAAAGAGTTAAAATATGTGAAAACCTTGATTTTGATAGACGAAAAAGTCCCTTAGCTGGTTTTTTACTTGACCCATTCAATATACATTAATGATTTGGGAAAACCCCACTTTAATGGTACACCTAAGCTTTATGCAGATGACACTGTAATACTCTACAAATCTTGTAGAAACATAAATAACAGCATAGTGTATATGCAAGAAGACTTTATGACTCTAAACAAATATGTTTGAATCAACAAATTGACAGTCAATATAGAAAAAAAACAGCTACATATTATTCACAACATCACAAATGTGTTTTAATACACCCATCAATCTACATATCAATGAAAAATTTATTTATAAAACCAATATCAAATATCTAGGACTACATGTATGTCAATATATGAAATGGCGTACACATGTAGACTATGTTCTAAAAAAAATACTAACAGCAACAGGAATACTACGGAGATTCTCAGGAATGCCTGTACCTCTGAAAAATACAATTTATTATTACTTCATTCATAACCTTTAGCAATGTCTCAGTAAAATATGGGGATCAGCTGCACTCACTATCCATCAACCCCCTCAAATAGCCCCCAAAAAATCGCTTAAGAACCTGTATGGTTTGCCTAACCTGTATACATGCAAATACATTCATATTTATCAAAATACGTTGTCAATAAAAGGAATATCTCATTTCAATCTACTACTTCATATCTACAATGGACTTAAGAATAAGCCAAATAGAGCATTACAATACAAACATCATACTAGACACGCGAGATATGCTTACATACAACAAAAACACAGTTTGACAGGAAAACTTACAACTCATTACTTGGATCGTTAGAAAATATTAGCATGCCATATGTATTTAAAAAGCAACTTAAAATTAATATAATCAAGTCTTTGCAAAAGTGGAAACATCATTCCAATCTAACTTGTTGAAGCGTTAACATGGATCAAACAACAATATTAAATTGTGAATATGATCTACTGTATGTATGCATCCATGTTCATGCTAAGGTTATTATTATATAATATTAATATCATCTGTAAAACCATGTAACACTATCAGAAAATTTTAAAAATAACATCACGAAAATTGTCTTGATATAAATAAAAATCCTGTATTTTCATAGACTATTGCAAAAAAAAAAGCATCACTTACTGATTATATGGTTAAAAAAATGCTATTATTGTAAACAGTTTTAATTATTATGTAAATAATAGATGTATGCCACATGTTATTTTAAGATCTCCATTAAGAGCTTTGCTCAAGGAGATTAATTAATGTAATTTTTATGTATAGTTTATTAAAAAATTTTACCTAAAAATGTTACTAAAACTGCTGACAATGTTATTAGCAATGCTCTAACTTCTATTGTTTGTTCGTTTCCTAGCAACTTTAAACTTGATTTACTACTACAAGTAGTATTTAATCGTGTTGAGGAGATTGATAAAACGTTTTAAGAGAACAATAAATATATAAAAGACGATGCTGCCATTCATTCAGAAGTTCTTCAAGGGGTTTCTGGATAGAAGGATCGGTAATTCTGGTTCTAATTATATAACCAAGAATTCTGAGGAGGCTGGGAGGGAAGATGCAGACAGGAGGCCACAAGGCAGACAAACATTAACTGTTCGTTTCGATCTGGAGTACGTTGTGATCAATGGAAAAAAGAGGATAAACAGACCGGAAAGAAGCAGACTTTGGCCGTTTTCTTTTAACAAGAAAGACAGAAATAGAAGGACAGTCAGATTCCTTGACTTGGCGAAGATTGAAAGGAAACACCGTGAGTTGAAAAGGGACACAGTCAGCAGTTCGGTTAAGATAACCACCAAAACGGGAAAAGACCAAACTGTGAGTTTCCCGCCATCTGGAGCTGAGTCCTACCAAGAGGAGCATTCTAGACGAGGTGGTGAGTTCTAATAATGTACTCACCCGCATTGGTGGGCAGGTGGGCAAAGACATCATAGGTATGTATTATTATTCTATGGACAAATAATATCCTTTAACAGTTACTTGACTTAAATATAAATATTCACCCGCAAATCGGTATTTGATGTCATAGGTATTAATAAAATGTTGTATTTCTTTATCACAGTTGCCTGTCAAACTGGAGAAAGCGTCATTCTGGTTGCCAAGAGGAGATTGGCCAAGAAATGCGGGGATGCTCCCACCATCAGGTAAGCCATTAATATATATAATACAAGGTAAGGAAACCTGTATGTATTAACTATGAACTACCATCCATGTGCTTTATACTAATATTTCCTCACTACAATAAACTATTCCGTCAAGGTATCTTATTGGATGTAAAGGTAAACCTGGCGCACGCGAAAAGCTTGTACACACCAAACTGTGAAAAGTATGGGTGTTAGAGGGATTAGTCTTATATCAAAATAAAATTCAATTCATTATGATAAATTCGTACACTTATACTAGCCATTTATCTCAATTAGGATAAAACTTTTGCACAGAGTGAAAATAGCCTGCAGGAAAAAACTTCATTATACTTATTTAATTTGAAAGCAATTTTTTCAAAGCAAGCCAATTGGAATATGGGAATTTTAATAATATCCTCATGTATTTTAAGGTTTTTATAACGAGTTCTGAAAAACTACTGTAATTGTCTAAGTAGTTTACAATAGTGATAGGCAGAATCGAATTAATAGAATCGATCCATTCAATTATTCTGAATAATCGATTCATTCGATTATTTCAAAATCATTCGAATAATAGCAGTAGCTGACTAACGCGAGACGGCCGATTTATTCTCTTACCACTCCCTTGCTAGAAGTGCTGTGGAAAATTGATCTTATGATTAGGAATGTTTCCAGGCTATCTATACAGGTTTTCATTTCTATTAAGTTCATTTTCAATAACTATTCTCCATTGCTACACAATAATCGACCTTGCTCTTTTGAATGATTTTAAGGCTAATATAATACAAAGTTAAAGTGGCTGTACAGTTTACAATCGAATATCAAACAAGAATAATTCGAATGAAAATCACAAAATGATTCGACTATTTTGCTAAATTACTACGTAGATTGTTCTTGTTCATTTCCTTTTAATTTTACCTTCCTAATAAACTAAACGCAAATAGCACGAAGGGTTGGAGAATTTTTTTTATCGTTGAATTTAATTTATTTAGTAGATAAGAATATACTTTTTATGTATTTAATAAAATATTGCCCAGCCATAATATTCAGATCGTATTATAATTGTATTTACTGAAATAATTTTACATTCTTATAACACAAAATATCATTATCCAGCAAACTTACGTCGACGTTTGTCCAGTAGTAATTGTGTATTTGATTCTAAGTGAAGCTTTCAGGAGGCATATAATTGATTAAATTATTCAAATCGAAAGTATTTTATCACTTACCCAATGTATAAATATAATATTGTAAGCTAATGTATTTTTGTTATGTTTAGGAGATATTAAAGGGTCCATTATTTTGACTCTTTTAAACACAAAGAGAGACGCATGTTCTTTATTTAATTATTAATCGTACGCAAAAGTGTGTATATTAATTGCGAGGTACGTATGTGAATAATGCGTTCACTGTATAGTATTTTGTTGTGGCTGTACTTTGGTCTTTGACACTGGCACAAGGAACTAAATACAGTCAAAGAAAAGTGCTAGTAAGCTGCAAATGCAAAAGAATGCGTGTTGGGAGATCCGACAGCAGGGTGAAGAGAATAATAGCACAAAGCAAAACGCCCAACTAGTAACCACTTTTAGTTACAAGTAGCTAACATCCGATTACTACCGACTCTTTACTACTTCTCAAAATCACACGAACGATTATTTCGATTCATTCGATTATTTTTAAAGAATCAAATGATTATTCGATTTTTAAAATCATTCGATTATGACCATCACTAGTTTACGAGAAACGGTGAACTGTGTTTTAGGATTTTCGATTATTTGATCGGGGTAAACATGATGCCGCTTGGATTTACCCTGCAAGAACTTAAAGATGTGGCTGTCTTGCGCGCTTGTGTTGTGAATCTAAATATCGCCTGCACTTTGCACGGAGCCTATAATAGGGTCACTTAATGGCCGTTATGTTTGAGACACTGACGCTAAACTCGTTTGCCTGTGTTATGCATTGATCTCTATAATATAACTAGATGGACATATGTGGCAGAAATTTTTGATCTGTTGTCTTCATACCATTGTGTAAGAGATAAGGAAACCTTCGGGTATCTTTTTCTCTCTTGCACCCATATAAGGCAATGGAAATTTTGACCCTTTTTTTTTCTTCTCATTTTTCATTAATTTAATTTAATATATGAGTTACATCAATGTGTGATTGCTATGATTAAATAAATATGTTAGTAAAGCTTTTAAGAGCATAACAAGGCTCAAAACTGTTTAGTTTTTTTCTTTAAATTAATTGATGTAGACTAATATATACAATGATTTTATGGAGGAAGCTAGCTTGTAAAGCTTTATCTCGTATCAGAATCCTACCCTATAGCTGTGTTTAGGTAGGAAAACGACCTCCCAGAAGGAAATTTCTACTTCCGTTATAAATGGCCGTTTATCCTACCAAAATATTATATATATATGATAATATTATGGTACAAAATAAACTCTTACAGATTGGGATTGTTACTAAAATCTGGGTTTATTAGATACCTATTTCTTAGGTATGTCAGTCAAACAAATCTAATACTGTTTTTAGCTAACCTGTTTCATTATAGTTAAAGAACTTTCAACAAAATATGGTTTCTGAAAGAATATACAACATACGAGCCAAACTTTTTTTTTTAACGTGGTAATAAAATAATACTTCATACAAGTCTATAACCTAAGTGATAGATTGAATGTGTGGTAGCTACACAAAATTTGTCATTCAAACAAATATAATCAAGTTTTAAGATATCGTACCTTATTTATTATATTTCTAGAACTTTAAATATTATATGGTTTCTGATACCAATATACAAGCTATTACCTGTAAAACTGAATTGTATATTCTTTAATGTAAATGTTTATCCAGGAAATAGTGGTATACTACTCCACTATTTTCAAACAATAACACTTTTATTCATCAGAGACATGTTTTTAAATAATAACATTGAAAGAAACCGTTAAATCTGTCCCCCCACAGTGTAGCTGACGATAAGCTTGAGCGTCATGCTTTGTTCCTTGGCAATGTGTATGGGTATGCACATCCAGTTATATTATATAGATAAATGGTGTTATGTCGGCTGCGCACTTAATTTGTTTCTCAGTTGCTTACAACGATTTTTGGTGCACAAGAGACTCTTATTATATATGTACTATACAACCTTTCAGATATGTTGATGCAGGTGGATTCTATCTTCGCTACCATTCTCATGCCTGCCATTTGGATTTACTAACCCTCGTGATAAGCGTACTAAACCAAATTATGTCAAATATTTATTTAATGCCATTGATTCAAGGTGTGTTAGTTTTAAATATATCCAGTCCACCCCCTCCCTCTCTTCCATGACTTATCCAAACAAAATAGAACCAACATTTCCAAAAATGAGGTAGATTAGAAATTATATAAATTTAATAAAATCGTTGTTTTTCTTCACAGAGAATTATGGTTTTCATGGAGCTAAGCCCTAAGGTACCTAAAGTTTATAAATGTTTAGCTCTCAGAAATACATGAAGCTCATATTAAAATAAGCATTAAATCAAACCCATATTTTCAGTAATTTGGTAAACAGTTTCTATAAGAATCTCATGTAGTTTTTCAAAATACTCTCATCTCCTTCAACCCTTATCCTTGTTTGTTGGTCATGCAAAGTCAGATTGCCACTCATAAGCACGAAACCGAACGTTCCAGACTTGAGAAACAGCGTGACAAGGTCACTGCGACCAAACACAAATATAGTACCATTGTTGCTTGCTATGACCTTCAAGCAGTTTTGACCACTACGTCAGCACAAGCTTCAAATTTTTATTACTCTAGAAAATTCTAAACTTTCAATTTCACTATTTATGAAATGGGCACAAATCATGGCTATTGTTATCTATGGCATGAAGATCAATCAAACCGAGGACCTAATGAGATTGGTACATGCGTACATAATATCTTGAAATCTAACTGTCTGCCAATTATGACTTACCGAGTATTACGCATACATTTTTATTACTGGCCACACTCAGAATGAGGGAGACACAATGCACTCCATCATAGAAAAACAAAAGGCGAGACTTTTAAAAGGTGGTTCTATTTACAGCCCTCACCAATGGGATCATATAATTCAAAGTGCAAAAAAGAGTGGAAAGCCTTTCATACTTAACGAACTCTCTTCAGAAGACATCATCAACCTTAAACATCTTACCCAAAACATGGGTGATAACTTTTCAATAAACACTACTGGACAAAAGGTTGTGTGGAACGACATCAAAGTTATTAGAGTAACCAAAGAATTCTCTGACCGATTGCAGTATAAAACAAGTTACGATGACGAGGAATTCATGGAAATAATTATCAAAAGAAAGACTAGAAGGAGACAAAATAGTTCTGACAACGCTCAAACAATACAGAAAGCCTTTCTGGAATGTCCCGGAATCTCAGCACCTAAAAAGCAGGATCTCGTTCGCTTGTGTGAATCGCTTCGAGAACATACCACTCTTTTTTCAAAAAGTTGAAAATTAACACCAATTATAGAGACAATGCTAATAACTCTGATTAGTTATTGAACTCTATTTTTAATCATAATTTGGGGTGAATAACTCTTTATATCTATTTATAATAGTGGTAGGTGCTTAATATATTTCATTAATTTTCATAAACTATAATAATATACACTTAAATGATGCTACTATTTTAATTCCTAACAATTATTATATTGAGGGATTTTTTCCTTTGTTCAAATAAAATAAATTTAAAAAGTCTTAAACAAGTATATTTTCATTAAACTCTTTCTCCAAATACATTTAATAAAACATAATAATGATATAAACATTGTGATGATTGAAACTAATTTCTAGAATATTGTGGTAAGTATGAGTGTTACAAAGTGACCCTACTTTATTAAATAATAACAATGTAATACTGCCATATTGGGACTTAAGGCATTTTTTTGTTTCAAACCATAAATGCAACACTCACCATATTGTGAGTTGTGGCCCTACACTGTTCTAAATGTTAAATAAATACTGCCATTATTTAGTGAAGAGGCAGTGTTGCATACTGTCAGTAGTATAGCAAGCAGCCATAATCTTAAAATCTTCTTTCCTAAAATATTATATTAATGTATTAATATACCTTCCCTTTATATTCATAGTGACCTACTAATCCTATAAATTTCAGCTCATTTCCTCTAAAGACCAACTAAATAAATTGTATTAAAAGTTTCAAATTGATTTTTCTCAAAGCTATCTTTTTTGTAGTTGTGGCAGTGTTGTTCTAGGGATGCAATATGTACTACATAAACTTAAAAAACAACCTTAAACACGTGTCCCCCCTGTCCCCTCTAAAAGGCACGTCCATGTCATACCCTCTACTTATTTCATAGAGTCATCCCCTTTTGACATGAGTACACCTGAAAAACCTGCTCCTCAACGGGATATGCCACAACAATTCCAACCTAAATCCCCAAAGAAAGCACGTTTTGGTTGACAGATAAAAGTTCCCATTAGATACCAGTAAGCTTATTGAACTGTAAGCTTATTTCAAATTCTGTTGTATTACTTCAACGTATGTTTGTAAACCCTGTTTATTAGTCTGTACGTCAGCTTGGATTATATTGAAACTAAAAAGGTACACTAGCCCCATGGCTTCTTTGGTGCTGACTGACAGCTTTAAAAAGTCACCAGACCAAATTACGTATCCCTACGCCGAATCCAGATGATCTGCAAAAACATGTGTTTAGCAGCTGTCACTTTTGACAATCAAAATTTAGGTATATACCTAAATGTTGACTGTAAGAAGTCAGCTGTGAGCTGTCAGTCAGCACCAAAGAAGCCATGGTGCTACTGTAATTGTTGTATATTAGTAATATTTTATATGTTAGGTTGGTAGTTTTAAGAAATGTTATGAGTGAGGTTGTATAAATGTACTCAGTGTAATCTTGTAACATCTTAGTATTGCGTTTTCTATGTAACATCTTCACTAAGCAACACAATAAAAGCTACTCTCGTATTTGTTGAAATAACGGCTTAGTTATAGTGTACCAGACGAAACATCTATAATAAAAGCCAATCTTTTTCTGTTTAGTTCGGCTTGAGCCACTTTCCCTGTATAAATCTGTTAGTCGACATAAATTCACTTACTTTTGCATATTTGAAGAAGTTGTTCAAAAGTAACTAGTGCATTTGAATTATAACTAGTATTTTGATGGTTATCATAATAATTACATGCATGTTTACATATATATATATAATATGTTGAAATTTATTACAATTATTTACTATTTTGTGCTCAGCTTGGCCCCCTCATCCCGCGGGTGTACTACGGAATTGTCCATCCACTATGGTATTGGTCAAACTTTTAAATAATTACCTTTAAAAAAAGCAAAGCTCATGTACTGTACCGTCCATCGTTAAGATAATGATCTTTGCTCAACATCAGAAAATCGTCTTTGTTCTTTCAACTTAACGAGAACATCTCCTCAAATTTAAATTTAAATATAATGATAGTTAAAATTAAATCTTGATAGCAATCCCTATTTTAAAAATCTCAAACAATGCAAACGGTTAACAAATATATTTAAAATAAAAAGCATGTCTAATTTCTTAGATGTCATGTTCATAAATCCTTGTAAATGTTTGGAATAATTAATATTATCCTTAAGGTAGTTTGTTGATACATGATCAAATAAGTTTTTTAAATATATCTATAGAACATCCAAAGAAAATAATCTTGCCTTAATAGAATGTAGCCAATATGGCTGACATGTCTCATTCACCTTTTAAAATTAAATAATATAATGAGTCCCGTGATCTCTATGTCTGAAACAGTTTTTTTGGTATGACTAGTGCCAAACTGAAAGATCTGCTGCCTTGATTATTTAAAACTAGTGACCGCATAAAAATCGCGAAGATATTATTATTATTCGCTTTAAGTACTAATTACGCTAATGGAATAGGAATTGGGAAGGGTGAATTAGAGGAAGTGAACCCGCATTTTCGTGGAGGGAGAGTGGAAAACCATTTAGGGAAAAACCACTCCCAGTTCACACGACCGAGATTCGAACCTCGATCTCCCCGTCCTCAGCAGTTGAGCTCAACACGACTAGCGCGTTAGCCAACTACGCCACCGAGGCACTTGTTGAATATCTGTCAAGGGTGTCCTGGAATTTAATGCTTGAAACTATATTTTGTTGACATAGTAAATAACATTCACAGACAAAAAAAATAGCCACTTAAACCTCAAGCCAAAATTATAGGAAATGTACCTACATTTGCCTGAAGGGAGAATGGAAAGTCTATTAGAAAACCTCCCTTAATAGACTAGGCACTGATGAAGCATCTATAATATATATGGCGTGGATTTGTTTAGCAAGTTTATTAAAATATATAATACTCACAGAAACGCCGAGCGTTCTACATGTCTAGGCTGAATAAAGGGAATGTATCTCAATTTTCCTGATTTGGAAGTGGAAAACGATTTATGAAAATTTACTAAATAAAAAATAAATAACTTGCTGCGGGATCAATCCCTGACCTTCCTATAATCTGTAGTTATCTTGTGATCTTGCACACACAAACTCGACACATTTTTAGCACCGCGTCTTATACGCAAAGGGATTAGCAATTGGGAAGGTTGAACCCTCATTTGCGTGGAGGGAGAGTTGAAAACCATCCCCTGTTCACCCAACCATGATTTGAACCTAAAACTCAACACGGATCGTGAGTGTGACTGTACTTTTCCAAGTAAACAAAAAAAAGTTTCTAAACCTATTATTAATTGGTTCATCAAGCACCAGGATCATAAAAAAAATATTACTCGTGGAGTCACAAGTTAAACAGTGAATTTTAGTGGAGCGGGGTAAAGGTGTCACCATTGGTCCGTAAAGATGTTATAAATGTATTAATCCTCCCAGATTCTTGATTAAACGGGTTACCTGAACAATAATTTACGTTTGATGCCCAAGATCAATAGTTAGTGATTATTCTTACGGAAACAAATGTCTTTGGTTCGAATGTCAGCATTGAAATCAGGGAATTTATCAGTTTGAATTATTTTTTCTCAACGTCAAGAGATGAACCAGGGAACTGTGAAGGTGTTAGTTTTCCTAGTTTTATTTCCGGCAAACCCTCTCCAATTAAACTGACAGAGATTCGAATCTCGAGGTTCCCCCTAGAAGAAATTTACCCAAATTTACCTGGAGGATAAGTGAGAAAACTGGCAACAGTATACCCGATCAGGATACGAACCTTGATCTCCCCCCAGTCCTCGGCATTCGAAACTAAACGGTAGAGTCAAACCCTGAGCTGGCGGTTTTAGCCCGATGATGTGTGTCCAATTATGTGTGCCATGGGGCCCAATGACGTGTGCCACTGACAATCCGCGGACCCCATTATGGAAACTAGCAGAGTTCCGCGCTTTACCCACCCCAACTAATACCACACGCAAAGCGTGCCAACAGGAATTATTCAACACATTGACACAACTGGATCCAAGAAAAAAGACTGATGACCTGGTTGTAGCCATACTAAAACCAAACAACTGAGCACGACGTCCACGGCATCATGAGAAAACAGACTAGTCATAAAGACTAAAAAGGAAGTACAGTACTTGTGGAGAAAAGCATCTTTTAAGACTAGATCCTTATTACCTCTGGGGCTCAAGACTCCTATATTTAAGCTATGTATTATGTACATATGGAAAAACTTAGTCACTTGGACTAATATAAAATGTATGAAAGACTCTAAAACACATTAGAGTCACTTTGACTACACCAACTAAGCCAGAAGGATACAAAACCAAGATTTAGTCACTTTGACTGAAATAATAAATCTATAAAAATAGTCATCTCGACTATATAAACTAAGTCAAAAGGACATGATAAACATTATAGTTTCCTCGACTATAGAAACTAATTCTGAAAGACATGACAAACATTATAGTCGCCTCGACTATACACACTAAGTCTGAAAGACATGAAATCAAGTTCTAGTCTGTTAGACTAAACCCAGAACCATAAGTCTGATAGACTTATTAATAACGCCTTGATACTTAGAATATCGAAGAGGATTACCCTCGACGATGTGGTGAGGCCAAAAATCAAATCTTCATGGCGAGCTGGTACCTCTGTAGGTGATAGAGCGGCGTTTTCCTTCTTTGATGATACGATGTGGTGAAGTACAATAAGTGAGTCTGAGCGGCACTCATTATATAAGATTTCTCTGACCAAACAGAAATAAAATGAATAAGGCGTAAACACAAGCAAATGGTAGAGACGGTAACAAGAGGAAAAGGGGAAAAAAAGAGGGGGGGGAGGAAAATACAGAAGTCCCAAGGAACGCCACAAGAGCAGCAGCGCTTTAGGCTAGTGACTTCGACTCCAAGCTGGTCCCGTCCATTTCAACTATTGGATGATGCAGTGAGAACGTGTGTGATATTAACTATGCTGGTGTCTCCACCATACTCGTCGTAATTTCCTTGAAGGTGTGGCGGCGATTGTATCCAAGCCCATCCTGTTATGGTGAGTAAGTCTTGAAGGATATTATTACTAAATAAATCAGAGTAGCACGTTCTATACTGCTGGCCCATACCAAAGCATTAAAAGTCAGTCACGCAAAATATCCCCCTACCCATGTGGAAGTAAGAACACTCAATATCCCTACGGGTGTGCAAGGTAAATATCTGGACAACGTATTCACGGGACAGCTACCTAACCAATGCAGCATAAATGGAGACGCCACCAAGAATCCGCCCAATTTACAAACATACGGCATAAACCATTTCTCGTTGGACGTGGACGGGGAACAAATGCCGTTGAAACCGTTACAAAACGATTTTTCCAACGGAAATTATGTAATGTCATACTATACACTGTTTGAAGGAACGGGTATCCATTTCATGAACGAGGGTAGTGACATCCCATGGGAAGCCTTCTCTAAGAGATATTATCTCATGGCTTTCGATTTCACAACTACTTTGTCCACCCACATGACATTTCATTCGAATTTGACGAGGTATAGCTCTCTGAGCATCAAAGTGACCTTCACCAGAGCTCTCACCAAAATCGTCAACTGTATCATAAACGGGGAGTTTGCCAACATTATCACAATCGACAAGGACAGAAACTTCGTGAATTTTTTTGAGAGTAATGTATGTTGCTTCCCGTCCTTTTCCCTGTCATTGAAATCATGAACATCATTGTAGATTTCTAAAGCTTCATAGACGACAGAAAAGAGTTTATCGTCAAGGAACTGATACAATATCTGTATGCGGTACATTACTTCATCATTGAGTATTAAAAACCCCTTACAATCTCGAGGATTATCCCACCACTGCTAAAAAGCAAGTAACTATATCGTCAAAGAGCTGCACGGTATTCCCTGGGGTATCGGTGATGCTGATTACAGCCTGCTTGAATCCCTCATCTCCTGTGCCTACAATACGTGCATAAACCGTCTACGTCAAGGGGGCAGAAAATAAATGTTTGTAGCCAAATACATCCCTACGCCCGCCGTAGATATGTATGACAATGTTTGTTAGTCTTTGAAAACACTTTAATTGGGCCATATCATGTGCATGGCACAAAGTTCTGTTTGAATTGTTGTTAGGCCTCCAACGTTTGAAGACTTCTAGATTGGAGGATTGAAGATGTACACACATCATAAGACGTGCGCTGAAAACAAGCCCATGCTTCCGTTCTGTACAATCGGGTGTTTCCCTGCTGATCAACTACCCGCAATAATAGCACAACCTTTCTCTCTTGTCATTGACACAGATCGACACACCAAACCTGGGACACATTGGGTCACTATCTTTATCGACAATAACGGCGTGGGAGATTACTTTGACATTAATGGATTTCCACATCATATAAAGTCACATTTGGTATTTATAGACCAAAATGCTTCCTGCTGGTCTCATAATATGATACAACTTCAAAGCATAGCCTCAGACGTTTGTGGCTATTAATGTTTCATGTACTTTCTCTACCACACTCAGAAAATTTCAATGAAAACTTTTCTATCCCTATTCTTGCCCAACAATCCTACATACAATGACGCTAAGGTGTCAAGATATTGCAACACATTTTTCCAGAAATAGGGGTCGTGCCATGCCTCAAGAGACTGCGTCCAATCAACGTATGCCCTGTAGTCCCCTTGTCAACTATAAAAAAAGCTTCCCGACGGCGTGCCAGCATTAATCACGATGGTTATTGAAGTGATAAAATATTTTGGAAGGTCAAGAAGTTTAACCCACAAAGAAAGGCCCATGAAGCTTCTCGCCATCACCAGTATTTTCAACACTTTGATTCCACTGGATGAAGTCGACGCCAAACAACTCATTGTCGGCATGAGTGTCAAGAACAATTTTACGCCTTATGCCCAGCTAGAAAAAGGCTGAGGGAATTATGTGGTTTAACCTACAGGGTGGAAAGGAATTGGAAAATACAATCTGGACATAACAACGTTTTTCGGCAACACGCATACTTCTCAGAAGATTAGTCTGAATATTCACGAAATCTCTCTGAGACGCATTTGCGTTGACAGTGTGGTCGTCATCAGCGAGAAAACAAGATGTTGGACTCAAACGGGTCACTTATATATCTTCTAGATGGGTGCGTCTTTGTGAAGTGTGGGACCTCATCGATGGTACTGTCGACTAATGGAATTTGTGGTCAACAACTGTTGCCTGAAATTGCAACAATTTGATCGACACACCTTTTGTGGATGTATGCGACACGATAACAGAAACAGTGGATGTCATCAGCCTCAAACAGTCTACGGTAGAAACACATCAGAAACCTGGATTTTATCATTGCTACCCAATATTCACGTCAAGTTATCTGTTTGGACTACTACACACTAGATTGTGAACTAAAAACAATTTTACTAACACGTCTAAGAGACACTGTAGAAAAACATATTTACAAATATATGTGTCGTTCTTGTAAACATGTATAATATATATATATTATATATCTGGAAAACCTTTAATTTATAGTAAATATATCTATGTAATATCGTGTTTTATTCACGCAAAACCTGTTTGTTCCTTGCCTTATCCCAACACGAAGGGTTGCCAATATGTCACTAGATATAAGTCTCGGCTCGTCGAGCCATCAAACAGGCACCAATATCATGAACAGGGTCAATAACTTCACAATTTCAAGGTCGTGATCTATTCCTGTATCGACTTGTCTTGTCGAACTTCCAAACTGGCACCAGGGCTGCAATGACGTCACCAGGAAAACCCATTTCCACATAAATTCGTTAGAAGAGGGGGAGGGTAGCAACATCATTCAAAGTCGTGATCTATTGCTGTATTGACTTGTCTTGTCCAGCTGCCAAACTCACACCAGGTATGAGTCAGGGAAAACGCATTAATCGCAGGATTGCGACAGGGAGACCGGGTCCGTAGCTCACATTCTATGTAGCCGTCGAGAAAAGATGTCTGTGCACGCTCCCACCCCCAGTATCGATGTGTAGGATTAGTTACATTGTATGGGAGGTGAGGGACCAGTTGAATAAGCTCATTCTCTTCATGACAGCAGTCGAGGGAGGAGCGCACAACGCCAAGGAATGCATGTTCTATATATATATTATATATCTGGAAAACCTTTAATTTATAGTAAATATATCTATGTAATATCGTGTTTTATTCACGCAAAACCTGTTTGTTCCTTGCCTTATCCCAACACGAAGGGTTGCCAATATGTCACTAGATATAAGTCTCGGCTCGTCGAGCCATCAAACAGGCACCAATATCATGAACAGGGTCAATAACTTCACAATTTCAAGGTCGTGATCTATTCCTGTATCGACTTGTCTTGTCGAACTTCCAAACTGGCACCAGGGCTGCAATGACGTCACCAGGAAAACCCATTTCCACATAAATTCGTTAGAAGAGGGGGAGGGTAGCAACATCATTCAAAGTCGTGATCTATTGCTGTATTGACTTGTCTTGTCCAGCTGCCAAACTCACACCAGGTATGAGTCAGGGAAAACGCATTAATCGCAGGATTGCGACAGGGAGACCGGGTCCGTAGCTCACATTCTATGTAGCCGTCGAGAAAAGATGTCTGTGCACGCTCCCACCCCCAGTATCGATGTGTAGGATTAGTTACATTGTATGGGAGGTGAGGGACCAGTTGAATAAGCTCATTCTCTTCATGACAGCAGTCGAGGGAGGAGCGCACAACGCCAAGGAATGCATGTTCTAGTTGAATAAGCTCATTCTCTTCATGACAGCAGTCGAGGGAGGAGCGTACAACGCCAAGGAATGCATGTTCCCCACCAATAAAAAAAACTGCCACAAATAAATTGTCATGCCAGTCCCAATCATATCCAGTCATTTAATATAATGTTGCGCACATAAAAATCCAATGATCACACATAAAAAACCAATGGGACACACTGACCAGGATTTAACAAGTTTGGACAAAATAAATCACCTAAAAACCAGATCATCGAACTCAACGCCAATTTTAGTGTTAATTGGATTATGGCACCGGGGGAAAACCAAACCTAAATAATCCAATCCAGGTTGTGACATCACACGATGACGTCACCTGGAAAAAGCCTTCTCCAGTGTTGCGACATCATGATGACGTCACCGAGGAAAACCCCAGATCGGGGTCAGAGGTTATCGGTTAAATTGGGGCCATGCGCCCAACATACTTCTAATATATCTCTCTCCGCTAATGTTCTGTAATCCTATATCATGTGTTTTTGGTGTTCGGTAAATTTCTTTTTCTCCATTCACATCCAATAATAGACCTTAAAGGAAGAGATAATAAAAAATATTGATAAGCTTTCCGCAATTATGTCATTGTACTAGTTTATTGTAGTGCTGAAATATGAGTATAAAGCATATGGTTGGCTGTTAATAGTTGAATTTTAAATACCAATGATTTGCCTTATGTTGGGAGCCTCCCCATGTTTCTTGGCCGATTTCCTCTTGGCAGCAAGGATTATTATTTCTCCAGTTGGACAGGCAACTGTGATAAAATACGTTTTATTAAATCCTATGTTATCAAATATTGATTAACGAGTGGATAGTAAATGTATTTAAGTCAATTAACTATTAAAGGATATGTGTTCATAGAATAATAATACATGCCTGTAACGCCTTGGCCCACCTTACCGCCAATGTGGGTCTACATTATTAGAACTCACCATCATGTCTAGAAGGCTCCTCTTGGTAGGACTCAACTTCCGACGGTGAGCAACTCACAGTTGTTTTTTCTATTTTGGTGGTTGTCTTAACCGAACTGTTGATTGTTTTACTTTTAAATTCACGGTGTTTCCTTTCACTTTTCACCAAGTCAATGAATCTGACCTTCCTTCTATTTCTTTCTTTCTTGTTAGAAGAAAACGGCCCGAAATTTATTCTTTAAAGTCTATTTATTATCTTTTTTCCGTTAATAACAACGTATTCCAGAACGAAACGAACAGTCAATGTTTGTCTGTCTGGTGGCGTCTTATCCGCATCTTCCTTCCCAACCACCTCAGATCTCGTAGTCATATTAATGGAACCAGATTTCCTGATCCTTTTATCCAGAATCCCCTTGAAGCAGTTCCGAATCACTAATAACATCTCAATTTATTTATAAATCTCTTAAATCGTTTCATCAATATTGCCTCAACAAAAGTAAATACCGCTTGTAGTAATAAATCTAGATTAAAGTTGCCAGGAAACAAACAAACAATAAAACTTGGAGCATTGTTAACAACATTTCCAACTCTTCAAATAATCAGTATCAAAGGAAAAATAGTGAGAATACAATAATTGTTCCTCTTTGTTGGTACTACTGCTCTGTGTTATAATGTATTTGCCCATGTTCAATTTTTTAGTATTGTTGTAAAAAATTGTTTTTGGTGTTTCCTCCTCTCTGTAGAGGAGAAATAAAGTTGAATGCATTAAGGATTCTCTATCGTCTTTGTTGAATTGTATATTTACCGAATAGGTAACTTTACATTACATTTGGCAACTGTGAGAATACTATAAAGATGTTAAGGAAGTCACGCACCATTATATGGACAGGAGTCACGTAAATCTATAAGACCATTTATTAAGCGTGTGTTACACATAATCCTGAAAGGTTGGATGTACAAGGTAGTCTTTGTTTTATGGAAAAAAGAATGGAATCCTTGAGTGAACCTAATAAACATATGTGGGGCGTGTTATTGTCGTCAAAATGCATTTAAAAAGATTTAAATTCAGAAGTTTTGACTGCAAATTAGTAAATGGTGAAATACGACAAGATTTAAGATTAGTGTTGATTAACTTCTGAATGAAATCGTGTTTGACGATACTAGCAGTGTTGTCAGTAGTAGACTTGTAAACGATCACTAGTGGTTCACAGGGAGAGCGAGTCAATAGATTGGGAGCTGATAATGCCTTTATTCATCGGGACTGGAAGAAGATTGCTGAATACAATACTGCCCAGTGCATCAATTGGATATTCAATCCACCTAATGTGTCTTGGGGAGGTAAATAGGGGGAACGCCTAATAGGATTGATTAATTAACTGATTCTTACGGTTCTTTTAAATACTTTGTTGACTTTCGAAGGAGTGAACACGGTGTTTTGTGATTGCATATCAGTCATCAACTCCAGGCCACTGGAATACATTTCTGAAGATAGTGCAGACCTGATTTTATTGACACCTGCAATGTTCTTGCATGACCGAGGTGAAGTAGGTGTTCTAGTTGTCGAAGCATTGGAAGAATTTAGATGGACAAAATGTTTTTGTCATCGAAGATATTGAGGATAACCTTTCACGGGAGGTTTCGGAGCGAGTATCTGGGGCAATTGGCTTTTCACTCTAAGGAGATCAATCCCCAGGGCACCAAGGTGTAAGAAGTTGTACTTAATGGTGTTATTTATATCGTGAAGTGTCTCGATTGTTCATTAACACGTGTGTAAGCACTGTTACCGGGTCGAGATGAAGAGATGCCCCTTTTTTGTCTGAATACATCCTCTGGATAGGTGATGACCTATTTGAACTTTGCAACGCATTACCCGTTGCAATGTGTGTCTACAGCTTATGGAAGTGAACCTAAGATTCTCCAAGATAAGGATATGGATGTACCGAGATGACATTTCAAGACTTTAGTGGAGAACAGAGCAGTGTTAAATACAGTATTCCCAGACGTTTAATAACCAGAGCTGGGAGAAAGGTTAAACTTCCAGATAAATTGTTACTGTAAATTGACAATACAAAATTGATGAATATCTCCAAGACTCTTTGCTATGTACGACTTTATTCCCAGATCGGTTAAGTTTCCCCTCCCTCACCTTATCAAATGTAAACTGTAGATATATTATCATCGTTTTGCACCTATTTTGCACCGTGTTGCACCCAAGTATTTAGTTTTGCACTCAAACCTAAAAAATGGCACGTCCAATTTAAACGTGTTCTTTTTCATCCTTATGCACCCAAATATGGTATTTTGAACCTCAATAGTTTAGCAAGGAAAAATATTTATTATGATAAAATATGGGAGGGAGGAAAGTTTGGCGTAACCCGCCCTCCCCAATCCTCTCAATCTATAGCTCGTTATTCTTTTATACCAAAACAAATATCTAGTTTTCAATGTAGCACTTTTATTTAGTAAAATTATAAAAAAGAACAGCTTAGTAACATTCAAATGTTACAGGAAAAATATAAAAAGTAATAATAAATCCAGAATTCAAAAATCTAAGAGAGAGAGCAATATTATTTAATAGCCACTCGTAAAATACAACGCAAAAGTAGGAAAAGAGAAAGCGGGTTTGAGGGATTGCTAGGGAAAGAATAATGGAGAGAGAAAGTCGAAGAAAGTAGAAGAAAGCTATTTGAATTTTGCATAAGAAATAAAATGAATGTGGCATATGAAGGAAAGAGAACGCCATAAGATCACTAGATACAGTTGGGATGGAGAGAAAAAGTCGGTGATAGACTACTTTATCATGGAACAAGAAATGACCGTAAACATCAATTTAATACCAAGTGTGTCCTTAAATAATGACCACAGGTTTATGGTGGCAGACATAAAGGAATGGCAATGCAGGGGAAAGGTAGTAAGATAAGAAATAAGAATAGGGGTGTGGAGGCTAAAAAATTAAGAGGAAAGAGAGCTGTACAAAAGAAAGGCAAGCAGCTTGCCACCCAAGTGCGAGTGGCAAAGTGTAGAGGTGGAATAGGAAAGTTTTAAGAACAATTTGGTGGGAACTGCAGAGGAGGTATGTGGGAAGACAAGTGATGAGAGGAAGTGGAAGAAGGGCCTTGGTGGAACGACAAGGTGAAGGAAGCAATGGAGGAGAAGAATAAATCATTCAAAGTGAGTTTTAAGAATAATAATGTGAAAAAGGGAAGATTGTAGAGAGAATAAAAGCGCAAAGTGAATGGTACGGGAAGTCAGAAATGAGTGGATGTAATTATGGACCGAAAACCTGTATTGGGACGTGGAAGGTAGTAGGAAGAGGTTATATAGCCAGGTAAGAAATAGGAGGAGATAGAAAAGACTAGAAGTTAGAATAATAAATTAAGAAGAAATAACGTTGAAGATAGGAGAGGAAGAAAAGGAACTATAAGGTATTTTGTGATGATGTTCAACCTGGAAGAGGAATAGGATATGAGTGAAACAATGGAGCAGGAAGAAATATCAGAAGAGGAGGAAAGAGGCTCCATACGGAAAGAGGTGGGGGCCGCATTAATGAGGATTAAACCAGGAAAATCACCGGGTGTGGATGACATTACTCTGTAAGTGAGAAGAGCTCCTAGTGAAGTAGGTATACAATTGTTATACTGGATTCTGAGAGTAATTTGGAAGGAGATCAAAATAGCAGGAAATTGGTAAAAGGGAGCTATATATTATCAAAATAGGATACAGGAAGAGTTTTACAATTTATTGGGGGATAACGCTGTTGTAACACTCTACCAAAAAAATATATGAGATAATACTAGAAAATAGAATAAGAAAAAAAGGAAAGGAAGATGGAGAGAGGAACAACACACATTTAGGAAACAGAAGTCTAGAATAGACTTGAATTTTGTCATATGACAGCTGATGGAAAGAAGGTACAAATATGGTAAAAACTGGTATTTATAGATTTGGAAATGTGGTAGCGTGGGTAGAAGTAAAATTTGTAAAGCGATGGGGAAGATCGAAATGGAAAAGGGAGTTCTAATGAGAGTGAAAAGAATGTATGAGGCTAATGATGGATGTGTTAAGACAAAGAGTTGTAAGACGTATTGGTTCCAAATACAAAATTGAGTGAAGCAGGAGAATGCCGTCTCATTACAATTATTTATAAAAGTAATGGAAATGGCCTTGAATAAAGTGGCAGTAAATTTCTGGGAGGAAAGAATTATAGCCATTATGTTGTCTGATGACTTGATGGTATGGGAGAATAAGGAAAAGGAAGTACCGAAACAGCTACAGGAAGGGAATAAAGAAGGGAAAGAGCACGGGGTGAATTTTATCGTGGTGAAGTGTGAAGTGCTGGTAATGGCAAGGAATGGTAGTGGGCCTAGTAAAGCTATAGATTTGGGTGGAGTAGAGCTGAGAACAGAACAGAGTGTAAAATGGCTTGGAAACATGATTGAGGTCACATATGGAAGTAGATATGATCTAATAAGAAGAGGATAGCAGGGAGAGTTGATCTATAGGTGTGTAAGATACCTACTATGAAGAAGAGAGGTGCCCTTGAACTGTAAGGAAATGTTGTAAATGGCGTACTTTGTACCCATTGTCATATACGTATGCAGCAGAAACATGGACATTGAATGAAAGAAAGACTAAGAAAGTGGAGGCTATGAGAATGAGGTTTGTGAGGAGTATGTTAGCTGTCACGAGGAGAAACAGTATTAGGAATTATCCAGGAAAGAGTGAGGCTACAAGGCATACTTGCGATAGTAGAGGAAACAATACTGAGGTAGTATGGGCATGTAATGAGTATGGAGAGGTAGAGGATGCCATAGAAAATTATGGAAATGGGGCATGAAGGAAAATGACCCCAAGGGAGGCCAAGAAAGAGATGGTAAGAGCAGATAGCCAAAATAATACAAGTGAAAAGAGAGTATAATAAGCAAGTGAAGGAGGAAGAATAGCTTAAGGAAAGAAGAAGATGGAGGCATTTAAATAAAATGACCCAGTGACAGGCTGAAAACCGTTAATGCTGCTTATGATGTTTAAAAACAGCCATCTCATTTAAATATAGATGGGAGTGTTATGTTTTACTTGATCCCAGTACCTTTTCTTGTGTTATGTATTTTGATTGAAAAATTATTACGATGCAAACCACATATTTGGGCACAAAACAGAACTTTAATATTGGTATACGAGATCCTGAATTATAATTAGATGAAGGAGGACTGGGGGGAACTATACTTGGCCTTTCAAACCATAAAAATATTTATATCGTGTTTGTGGTTAAAGGAATAACCAATATTTTGATGCAAGGTGGTGCAAAATTGATTCATATACCTACCCAGACTCAAGGTGGGGATGCCGGGAACGCTAGAATAGGTCAGTGTTTTTGCAGTTTTTATAGCAAGACATGTATTTGGTCAAAATAAATCAAATATTGCTTCCAAACAAACATAGAGTCTAATTTTCTTCACATGGTGGCTTCAATGAATGTTGGACCCCCTCTTCTTTTATTTAATCCCTCCAAGTATATTTACTCGTGGCTTGTTTCAGGACGGCATTCTGCCATAGACACTCAGATTAAAGAAAGAAGCATTGAATATGACGAAAACATGGAACGACTGTGGAGTTGCCTCTAAAATGGACAGTCTAATTATGTATATATTAACGTATGTGTGTTTTTAATTCCAAATAAATCTGTAAAAATTAAAACCATTTGTTTTGTGTAGTCTATGACTTTAAATTCCTAATCGCTCATATAATTCCCGTTTATATGGTAAAACTAGTAGTTAAAAAATACAAATTAAATTAAACATCTGGTGAGCATTTGCATTAAATTTAATTGAAAAACATTAAGACATAATCACATTATGATACATTTTAAAACATTTTCTTCTGTTTTTAGAAGAAAATAATAGCTTAAAGACACGTCTTTTGAAGCGTAAATTTTTTAACAAAATTCTGGAGGAGGGAGGGTCCCCCCCCCTTCCCCAGTAGTGCGTTCCAGTACATACAATTTTAGAAAACAACTACTGTGTGTGTATATATAATAATAAATTGGGTCAACCGAAAAGTTATATTTTATTTGGTAACCTGTTATTATATTTAAATTCCCTATGTGGCCCTTTAGGCAAAACATTTGCCCAAGCCTGCCAATCTCAACAAAATGTATTGATAGCAATGAGAGAGCTAGCATGCTGCACCATGAACGATTGAGTAGGCAACACCTTTTACAGTTCTGACATTTTGGTTATCTCTAAAATTACGTGAGGAAAGTTTTACCTTAATAAAAAGTACAAGAATGATCGCTACTTTTAAAAAATAATTCCCACAATGTTTTACTAATAATCAAAGCTATACAAATTTTAATCACACCAATGGGGTGAGGATGAGTAATATAAAAATAAGATTAAATTTACCCCCATTTGTGATAAGGGGGAATGGGAAGACAATTAATAAAAATAACTTCATTTCACCTGCCCGATTTTTGAACTCCAACTTCCTCATCACAGGTAAAGCAGACTATATGAGCCTGACATTTAGTCCACATGTCCACCAATGCGGGCAACCATCACTACGGCATCTATATATAAGAACAGTGGAAAGCCCCGATTTGGTGGCCACATGGTCTAACGCATTAATTTCGCAGTAGTCTTCACTTCCAATGACGAGGAGCTTGAGATTCGAATTTCAGTCAAGTGTTTTTCTTAAATTATTTTAACTTCTCTCCCCACGCCAATGTGGGTACACTTCATATACATATAGGCTTCCTAAGTCCTAAAACCATTAGAGTAAATGGTTCTTAAACTTATAACCTGAACGGGTAGTAAGACGCGGTGCTAAAAAACAGTAGCAAGATCAGTATCTGACCTCAACAAAGTTACTTAATCTATTTTCATAAATTCATACGTGAGATCAGGTGATATTAAACTGTTACTTTTTTCCTCAACACCGCGTCTTACTACCCATTTGGATTAAACGCTTATTTACTAATTAGTCTAATGATTTAGAGGTGACTAAAATTGCATTTAGAGGAAGTGGACCCGTATTTTCGTGGAGGTAGAGTGGAAAACCATTTAGGAATAACCACCTTGAGTAAATCCGAATAGCATCGAATTCCGATCTCCCCATCATTGGCAGTCTAGTATATTGTGAGAATGACACCTTAGACCATTTGACCACTGAAGGGAGTAGTTGTAACAGGCCTAGCCAGCCGGTAGTGAGAAATATATGGCTCGAATAGAAAAAATCGACCCAGGCCACAGGCTAGAAACAATTATGGATGTAAAAAGAACTAAACATCCAACCCCTTACTCATCTAAGAGTCTCAGGTTTGATTCTAAACATGAATGAAAAATTTATAATTTGTATTATTGGGGTTTTCTCTTACACAATGACGAATTAACTACTGGGAAACCGAGTGTTATGTCTATTCTAAATTATAATAGTTTGTAAGTCAGTCTGTTAAGAAAGTGCAACTTAAATACACTGAATCAAATAAATTAAATAAGTTTACCATTATAAATACCTCAAAGGTTAATACATAGGTGAAAGTGTCAGAATCGTATCTTCGCTACCTTTATCCTATTATTGTAAATATGCGGCTGGTTAGGATGGGCTGTAAGACGTAAAGCGTTGCAATATAAGTGTCATATGTGCATCGAACAAAGTTTTCTTGAGTTATCAAAACTATAAATTATAACTTCACACAATATTGTGAAATATCAAAACATTACATCAGAAAAGTTTTCAAGACCCGCTCTAATGTAATATTCCTGTTCGAGCCTCTCCTAAGCTTGTCTTAGCAGGAATGTTCCTAATGGATTAGCGAGGCAATGTCAGGAAACACTTAGGTTGTCTTGTCATTTCTTACAGGATGGGGAAAAAAGTTTTGAATGTAAATATTTTATTTAGTGAGGCATCAACAATTTTGACAGTCCTACAATACGATTACATTTTCCATCTAAACTAAGTGGTCGACCAGAAAGTATTTGGTCCCGAGTAGTGTTGGCGAAAATATTTTTTATATTTTCATGAGTTCATCCTGCTATTCAATTTGTAACTAACCAGGCGCTAGAGTAGGTTGTGTGGTATAGTATGATGCGTGATATACTAAGTTAAGTTAGAATGAAAACCGTATAATGATATCTGTCATAATTAAACGCGACTTAAATATTTATATACCTACAGCAATAAAATTGTTAATAAGTTGAAACCACGCTCAAATAACGTAATCAAAATAAATTGTTAAATTTTGATTAAATTTTTAAAAAGTAAACAGAAATTTTATCGATGTAAAAATGTATTTGTTTTGAAGAGTTTCTTGGTTTCATAAATTAATTTGTATTTTAAAATTATTTAATTTAATCTAAGGCTGTAATTTCTATATATTAAATTTGATAGATTGTTAGTATTCAAATAACAACATAGTCTGGAAACAGTAATAGGTGTTAAGTAAAGTATTCTAATGACGTTTGCTCATGGCCAATATTCAACATTTGTTGATATCACCATGGGAAGAAAGTTTAGATATATTTCTACTGGAGCGATATTTTGTTTGTTTTAGCAAATAATAAATGTTTCGCCATATAAGCTGCAAGAGCACTGGTCTTTTCTCGCGTCCCCTTCCATCCCACCTTAGCCTTGGCCACACTAGCAATGATATGTTTACAAAATAGTTACATTCTACATTAGGGCTAATTTACTGACATTGTCCAATAACAAGCATATACAACCATTACTACAGGATGTGCTATATATATTCATACGTCAAGTCATATAATCTGCACCTGTAACTTTTGTTAGATATTATCAAATCTTTGATGTGATTACATTAGACAGTACTCTTTATAACTTAATTAATTACCTCTAAAACAATCATACATACATTTAAGTTAATTTAATTAATTAAATTGTTATTAAAAATTACTTGTATTTTCTAAGATCCTACTGTAACTGTATTTATTATTTGCTTATATAAATATAGTATGATTACATATAATGTATATATTTGTTTTTATATGCAGTATACTGTAAATATTTGTTTATATATCCAGTAATACACCCATTATTATTATATATGAATAAAGAGGGTGGGGGAATGGGTGATAGTATTAGTATGATCACAGTAATAAAATACATATTTTGCTAGCAGCATTGACAAACTAAATATTTTATTATTTTGTTGGCATTCATTGTAGGACTGGGCCTTTATCATAAATTGCATTTGTATGGCATTTGAATTTATGAATGTAGCTTTAGTAACTATTGAAAATGTATCACACCTAATATCTTGTGGCAATCTCTCTTTCTCTCATATACATATGTATGCGTGTGTGAAAGAACAACATGTTGGAAAAGTCAATGTGCATTGAATGTACTAATAAATGTAATAATACAATTACACTAGCCATAGTGCGAGCAACGAGGTTAGACAGACACACAGACTCTTCCAAGTGTAGCATCTATTCCATTTCATTCAAAATGTCTGTATTATTACATTACTACATTTGGTAAATTCAGTACATAGTTACTTTTCGGACTTCTTGTATTTACTGTGTAAAATCAAAGCCCAATAAATATCTGGCTATGCGTTTTTTTACGACATTATTAACAAGGTATACCGTTAAGTTGGGGTGGAGGGGGCCAGTGATTTTTCAGTTTTTATATAAAAATATTTTTTTGTCCAAAATAAATAAAATAGTGCTCCAGTAGAAACCAGTGGCGGCTCGTAGCAAAAATTAGTGAAGGTGATGTTCCAGAATTGCTTTAAAATTGTGTAAAAGGAAAAAAAAATGTATAAAAAGAAAATTTATTCAGGAACTTGATAAAATCTTAACAAAAAAATATCTTTTTTTTACTTACTTTAACTTAAATTGTTACTGTTATAGCTTGATCTATTCACTTTAAAAGGAAATCCATTATTATTGTTTTAATTTGCGCAAAAAGTTCAATAATTTTTTTCCTTGATCTCTGGATGACCGTTGAGGAAATTTTTATACATTGAAAGTACAGCAAGCACATTTAGTCTTTCTGTTAAATAAAAAAAAAACGAAAAAAAAATGAATCAAATAGAATATCTGGAAGCAGAATAGTAATCTAATTCTACACTCTTATACACTTTATCACATTCCAGAATATGGTACACGGTTTTTAAGCACAACACACGCTGAGTAAAAAAACAAACTTCCTTCCACCATCATGCAAGAGCCGGCACTGCGAGAGCAACAGTGCTGCAGTTCCGAAGTGCCTATACACGAGCCACCACTGGTAGAAACATAATATTTTAATTTTCTTCACGTGGTGATATCAACAGTTGTTAAATATCTGTGTAGAATGTCCTGGCATTTTATGACAACTTTTTCTCTTCGTTAAAGTTCAAATAATGCCGTTATCTTCATGATGTATATTCAAGATCTGTCGATATGACTATGTGAAGAAAGTTAAAACTCTATGTTTGTAAAGAAGTAATATTTCATTTATTTTTGGCCAAAAAAGGTTTGGCTATAAAAACTGCCAAAACACTTACCTTTACTCGCAGCCCCTACATCCCCCCTTAAGAGCACACAATTTTGTATCCTCCTGGATGAAAACCCATCAAAACTTTTACAATTTTTTTTTATGTGTCGACCATATCACCTGGATGTCCCGCTGTCAGAGAAGTTACAAATACATGAAGAAAGATATTGTCAAACGCTTGGTTGCTGTTGTGTGGAAATTGGGAAAGTTTCTGAAACTGTCTGCTTATGATATACATCTTTTTGGAGCCCAGTGACTTCTTGGTAATAGCTGGCTGTTACTACGTCGTCTGATGCCACACAATGCAGGTGGATTGCTCTTAGCTCTGCACCATGTTGATGTAAGAGTGGCACATATACTCAAGGATTTTTTTTAGGAATCATTTAAAAATATATTAAGGGCCTGCCTGGTCAATTGGTCGTTGGAAGTGAAGAGTCACATCAGTTACCTCATTTACGGTATCAGAAGAAACCAATTGATTTATACTTTGTCTTCGGCGGCACAGTCAGCCCACAGTGTTGCCAGAACTATCAGCACTTTAGAGCCCAACCCCTTTCTCTTCACCCATCCAAAGAGTGTGACTGAATCAGCAAGCAAACAAAACAAAGCTATAATTCTCTGAAACCTTTATCGCAGGCTGCAATCACCTCTTTATTGATAGGAGGAGGATGGTGGACTCTAAACTTGTACACAGCCTGGACGACTGATTATTAGGGTAGGCTTGCTATATTTTCAAAATAAAAAAACGGGACACTTGTAATGTATAAAGATATAGGTTTATTAAAGTCATACAGATCATTTAACATTTATTAAAGTCTGTATTTAACCATCAAAATTACATAGCATACTAGAACATAATAACCACACCCATAAGCCCACCACGAGAAGACTGATAAGACTTCGACTATAGTCTACAGTGTTTTGAAAAAACAAAATATCAAAAGAAGTTTGGGCAGCGCTTTAACGATCTGGTAGACATATGTTAATACTTCTCTGAGCTTAGTGCAACTTTTAAAAAGGGTTTGTCATTTAATACATAGGAATGAATTCAGAACAAGTCTTATTTTCATTGACTAAGGTCTGCAAAATGCCCTTCACTGTGTTTAGTTCCATTAGGTTTCTTTCGTTTGTCCACTGATTGGTCATTAATGGAAATATTCGTTCCCCATGCGTGTTGTGTGCTGGGATACTGAACAAGTACTGACATTTAATCAGTAGTTCAGAGTATTGAGACTTTCTTTACACATGTCTTCATGGAATTGTGTCACTATTGTTGGTTGGACATTTCACTCCGCACTTTTTTTGCTTTCCTCCAACTTGTTTTCTACAAATATACACACGAATATTTGTTCACTGTGTGAAAAGTTCACTGTGATAAACTGTAACATTTTTTATTTAAATTATGAAATCTTATTATTTTTCACATAATTTAATTTAATTTTTCTAAAATACGGGACAATCTTAGGAGAAAGTAGGCCTACCTAAGATTCTTACAAATAGAAGGGAATGCATATGTCAACTGGTTTGGTATTTCATTGAAATTCATCCTGGCCAAAGCATACACGAATTGGTAGTCTTCTAGCTCTCAGATATGTTCATTCGTAATCAAATTGGGGTATGGTCTGGTTTGCCAGTGATGGAGGATTCCGGCATCAAATCCTGCCCGGGTGTGTGTCTACAAAGTGTTTTTTTATGTTTTCCACTCTACCTCCATGTAAATGTGGTTACAATATCTCTAAATTTAACCTTACTATTTCCTATATCCTATTAGTGCATTTAAATGAGTATATATCAGACAATAAACCCATAGAAAAAATGATAATGTTAAGACGCGGTGCTAAGAATAAATATAATAAATATAATATAATGAAGTGATAGTCTTAAAGTCTCCTTGAATCCATACCATGCCAGAACTGCGAATATACATTAAATTAAAAAATTAATGATTAAATCAATAATAAATATTAATTAATAAAATTTAGTTACTATTTAATAGTAAATATCATTTACTATTAAATAGTATTAATTATATGTATATACATATATATATATATATATATATATACTGCCCTTAAGGAGGAGGGATGAAAACTATAGTATTTTAATGTAAATGTATCCATAATTGTGTGGATAGAAAGTGGCCTTTTTTAAAATAATAGAATACCATTTTTGTTGTTAACGTATTTGATTCGAACCCTCCTCTCCACGTTACTCATGGGGCTGACGCCTTGGTAGGAATGACCGCCGATGTAAATACCTTTAATTAATGCGCTATGAATAACATGTAACGTTAACTGTATGTGCACTCACATTAAAAGTGTATAGCTAGCTTGTTCTTTTACCACATGAAGCTGGCCCATTCCATTCTGGTCTAGGTAGGCGTCGTCTTATATTTGGTATAGCGACGCTCTTGAGGAGCGGGCCTACTAATTTACACTATGAAACTGGCTACACCAATTCTTCGTAATAATAAACTTTTGTGTTTTTCTTAGGGGTGTGAAAAAAGTAGCCTCTTTAATAATATTAACATTGATTAAGATATAAATACTGGAAGTCTCACTGTTATAAATATCTACGTAAAACCCTGTTTATAGCAGTAATGGTTATCTGAAAGCCCTTTTCCCCTGCCAGAATTATACTTTATAACAGGGTTTTAGTAGGGAAAAAGACCCTTAAGGCAATAATTCCATTGAGATAGTCAATTATATTTACTAATATCAATATTGTTCTTTCAATATCAATATTTTGTTTACTCAATACATGAATTTCGATACTTTTAATCATATTAATACTAAATAATGGCGTGTTGGGCTTCATAAATATGTAGCTCAGTTTGTGGAAAGATTAGTCAGTGCCAACGTACCGTTTCCCAGGGGATGCCCAAGTGTACTAATCGTACATCCATTCCGCGGAGGCTCTATCCACGTCCCGATGAGGTGAGAGGATGATGGTGGGGAATATGACGTGGAGAATATCTTTACTTAAGCCTAACTAACCAAACTTTGGTGACCATGGGAGTTTTTATCCTTTCGAGAAAAATCCTCTGGTACCAGCTGGAAATTGAACCAGAGACCTTTAGGTCCGCAAATAGAGGCTCTGGCTATTTTACCACAAGGTCTGTTATATTAATACTTACACCCCCGTTTAGTATTGGTATCGAAATAAAACAATCACTAGCTCTAATCTGTGCATTTTACTTAGTAATATAATATTTTTAAGCCCCAGCTATGATATAAACAGTTGCTTCGTTCAAAAATGAGATGAACACACAACAAGGCTCTAATTTACAATATTATGATTGTTACTTTTCAATGTAAATGGGGTATACATATTTTATTTTATCCCAATCCAAAAGTTTTTGAACAAGATAGATTCAAAAAATAGGATGTAGAGAAAATACAGTAACATTTTTGTACATAAAAAAACACTACAATACTTTATATTTGGTTAAAATTTGCTGATTTTTCTTTCGCTAAGAGTGCGGTATCGATAATCTTGACTGTAGACCACATACCTAGTTTGTTTTACTTCTCCAGATAACGTAAAATAGTGAGGTATGTCTATTTTGCACTCTGTTGTAGCGCAGGTAGTCAGCGCCCCCTGCTTGGAGGAGCAGTAGTCTTCGAGCCATGAAAAGGTCCCGGCGAGTCACTCTAGGCGCCAAGATAGAAGTCTCCTCGAAATATTGCGGTCAGCAGCCACCAATACAACACTAACATTTCAAAACAATCGCAGGGCAAGTCCTGAAAGGCTTGAGGTAGAACTTGGGTTGATTGCAGGGAGTCCAATTGTCTAAGAGCTCAAACACATATTGATGAAAATTGCCAGAAAGTCCAAATATCCACCATTTGACTAAGAGAACAATCATAAACTTACCAACAGTTGCTGAAGAACACAAGAACTCATTTTATGACAATTTCTTTGGAGTACAAGTACTCACTTGCCAAGAATTGCCTAAGATCACAAGAGCCTACTGGTCGACAATTGCCTAAGTAAACAAGATCTACCTGCTGA
This sequence comes from Timema californicum, assembly GCA_902141385.1. Taxonomy (NCBI): domain Eukaryota; kingdom Metazoa; phylum Arthropoda; class Insecta; order Phasmatodea; family Timematidae; genus Timema; species Timema californicum. The sequence continues at coordinate 16,913 of CABFOW010004923.1, read as the reverse complement.
GACCTAATAGCACACACTTGCTGACAGTTGCATGGGAACAAATACATCCACGAGCACAAGCACCTACTTGCCGAAAGTTGCCTAAAAGCATAAGCACAAACCAACAGTTGCTTAAACGTGCAAGCACCTACTTGCAGACCATTTCCTGAGAGCATAAACACCCACTTGATGACAGTTGGCTAAGAGCAGATACACCCACTTGCTGACAGTTGCCTAAAAGCATAAGCACACACCGACAGTCGCTTAAAAGTGCAAGCACCTACTTGATGACAGTCGCTTAAGCGCACAAACACTCACTCGCCGACAGTTGAAAAAGAGCATACTGTAAGCATATTCTTGCTGTCATTTGCCTAAGAACACAAGTACCTACTTCACGACAGTTGCCTAAGAGCGTGAGCATATTCTTGCCGTCATTTCTCTAGGAAAACAAGTACCCACTTACAGACAACTGCCCATTCATTGTTGGTTATACGCTATACCCGTATTTGCGTGAAAATGTGTGTGTGAAACCATTTATTAAAACCAGCTTTAGTGCATTCGAGCGGGATTCAAGCAATCATCTCACCATCATTCAAAACTCACTCTATTGCTAGGGTGACCTAAAGCTGAGGGATGTTGAAACTTTTCTGACAGGACAAAAATCTATAGTAGGATTGTATTAGGAAATAAATGGTAAGGTATACAACAAATATGTATGTATGTATGTATGTATGTATGTATGTATGTATGTATGTATGTATGTATGTATGTATGTATGTATGTGTGTGTATGTGTATGTATATGTATGTGTATGTGTGTATGTGTATATATATGTATGTGTATGTGTATATATATGTATGTATGTATGTATGTGTGTATGTATGTATGAATGTTTTTTTTGGGGGGGGAATGCTTTTACGCACAGGGTGTTGGACTCAATTTTGATGTTAGAGTGGCCAGGAGCCGCCAAAATTTGTGGCGTGCTTAGGCTTGACCAAACCCATACTGACTAAAAAACTTGACCCTCTTCTCCTCGCCTCTGTTACTCCCCCAAGGAAACACCCTTAGGTATTACTTCGCGAGGGTAGGCATTAGCTATTGTTCTGCTCTTCCTTCTGTGATATGACCTCTACTACTTCACTTTTCCCACATAGGTGTTGACGGCAGGATTAGGGATGTCCTAGGCTCCTTCCTTCTGATACTTTTTTACTCCTCTCCTGTTCTTCATGACGTAAATCCTTGAGGACTTCCGTCGCAAACGTGCTTGTCGCCTCCCACGCTGCCTCCGACGACAGCATCATATCCCCTAGGTTTTCCGGCGTTATCTTTCCCTCCACTGTGACCTCCAGGTTTTCACGCTGGGTATCATATCGAGGACACGTGAAGAACACGTGCTCGGCATTCTCCTCTACTCCGCGACAGGTGGTGAACTTTGGGGAGTCCTCATACTTAAACTTGTATAGGTATGCCCGAAAACACCCGTGTCCCGAGATCATCTGTGTCAATTAGTAATTGATAGCTCCACGGCTGCGGTTGTACCACCTATCCACTTCGGGAATCAAACGGTAAGTCCATATCGCCTTTGTGGAGGCATCCCACAGCCGCTGCCAGCGTTGGAGAGTGCTTCGCTGCTCCTGCCTTTTCAACTCCTCTGCGTTCAGCGATGTTAGACTTTTGCGACGATGCAAAGTCTTTCGCTCTTCCGCCAAGACCCCAATCGGCAGCACTCCGGTGATAACGCACACGGTATCTTCTGATACCTTGTGGAACGCACTTGCTATTTGTAAAGCGCTCAGCCGGTAGACTGGTGCCACTCTACGATGGGACTCCTGGAGCGTCAGTACATCGGCCCATATGGAAATGCCATACGTGAGGACTGACGTGACGACTGATGACAGGAGTGCTCTCCTTCTCGATTTGGGGCCTCCCACATTGGGCATGAGCCGTGATAGAACAGCCCCAAACACAGATACCTTGGCACTGGCATGCTCCGCCTGCTGCTTAAAGTTGAGTCTCGAGTCGAGCATCAACTCCAAATACCAAATGCACGGCTGGGACGTGATCTCATGTATACCTGCATGCAGTGAGATCGTCTCAAGCTTCTTCCTGCTGGTGATCAATACTGCCTTGGTTTTGTGTTCTGCCAGCTTCATACCAACCGACTCCATCCACCGGCGAATCCTCGTGAATGTGACCTCGAAGAGGTTGCTGATGTCTTCCAGGTGTTTTCCTACAATGACAAGAGCGACGCCATCAGCAAAGGCCACGTGTGTCACTGCTCTTGGTAGCACGAGCTTCAGGAATCCATCATACTGTAGCATCCAAAAGCGGCAGATGCCGACAAACCACATAGAAAAACATAAAAACTAAAAATATGGGGGGAGTTTAACCCAGAGCGAGTGCCGAGGAGTTCTAGGTTGTAAATGCTTAACACAAACATTACAGTCCCACAACTCGCAACCCTCGAACTAGTTGTGGATATAAAAAATGTGAACCTCTATCTCAACCAGACAGCAAGAGACTGCAGCCTTCCTAAAGTTCATATTAAACCAAAATATTTGACGAACTTTCCTTGGGAATGATGGGGCATATATCAGAAAGATACAAAACAGATCAAGAAAGATTGATATTTATTAATAACGCTCAATAGTTGCGTAACAGTTTGACTCAGAGTATACAATATAATATAGGTAAACAACATAATGACTCGAAACCAATGAAATTTTCCATATAAAGGTTAACATTGTTTTCTTAACATGCGTATTGTGTACGCGAGACTAATTAAAGACTTTATAAACATAGTCATATGGTGCTACATAAAAAGGTAACTCAATGAAGTAAACAATACCTCTATCATGAAGAGGCGCCCTTCTAGTAACACTAAATCTATAAATATTTTATATTTTTAATATCAAATATTTAAATCCTACATTTACTATAAAAGGTTTGCTCAGAATAAAAGGAGCTTTGCAAATGACAATAAACCATCTTAACTTAGCAATGAAAGATACCCCTTAAGAATTAACGTATTACAAAAAAAATTAAATATCAAATCGTTAGCCATTAGAAATGGCATGAAAAAGTTGTTTAAGATACAAATTTATTCTCATAAAAAAACCGTAATAAATTAACGTCAAGACCGAGAAAATGGTATTCGTGAAAGTTATCAAAAATTTCTAAATACATTATGACCAAAAACAAATTATCCAACCTATCGTAATATAAATGACATTACTTTTAATAAGGCGCAAAGACCTAGTAATACAAAAGAGTAAGGAAATGTTCCTAACCATAAGACGTAATTTTAGCAATTTTTTAAAAGTGTGGCCGAAAAGAGGATTTAGAAAAATAATTAAAGTATAAAAAGTTTTATAAGCCAAAACAGAATTTAGATCTTACATTTTAGACGCAGAAAGCCGGAGCTTATGTTAACCCTGCTAAGACACATGCCCAATTATGACGTTATCGATACAGAGAGCAGAATATATACAAAACTCAGTAGAGGACGAAAGGAGAAGTGGGTAGGATACATTCTGGACTAAAATGGAACAAAAATGCAAGCATGCTGTGCTTCGGGAATTTTCTCGTAACGGAGACTAGTCACTGCGCATGCCCAGCCAGGCCTAGGCGTCGCTTAGCTTGCCAGACATCACGCGCTCTTAGTATCTTGTTCTCCCGGGTCATTGAATGTTCGTCCGGAGGTTTTGAGCCGTTGTTCCACGCAGGCCCCGTTGACAGGCGAATGCAGTAAGTCTCTTCTATTTGTTTTGTTTTAAAGTCTCCCTTATAACGTCCAATGCTACAATACATGATGTTCCACAAAAGAGGCCCAAAACCGAGCACTGACGTACTCCCCCAGTTACCCGATACTCTTGTGGACCGTACTCCGTATCATACATAAGGACCCTGTCAGTGAAGTAGCTAGCTACCATCTTCTGCAGGTATCCTGGAACATCCATATCCGCTAGCGCCCCCATGGTGCAGTCCCACCTGGCTGCATTGAAGGCGTTCTTGACATCAATTGTCGCTACCAGACAGTACTGCTTCTCACCGTTCTTTCACCTGTCACTGGAGATCGCATCCCTTGCAAGTTTCAACACCAGGTCAATAGTACTGAGCGTGGAGCGCCCTTTGCGGAAACTATACTGCATGTCTGATAGTTTTTTCTCAATTACTTTCTCGATTCTCCCGTGGATTATTCGTTCCAGGACTTTGCCAGCTGTATCAAGCATGCAGAGTCGACGGTAGGATGAAGGTTCATCAGGCGGTTCATTACCCTTGGAGAGGAGCACCAGTCTCTGCTGCTTCCACTTTTGAGGGAAGATGCCCTCCTGGAGATATGTGATGTACATGTCCAGGAACATCCTGGCACTGCATTAATGGCTGCCTTGAGTGCGACGTTGGGGATACAGTCCATCCCTGGGGCCTTCATGTTTACCACTTTCTCGCACGCTCTCTTCAGCTCTTCGACTGTCACCAGCGGGATCGTATCCTCCATATCCTGCTTGATATGGTGGTCGCATTTGGGCTGCTGCGGAAAAGGCGCTGAGACGATCTTACTCAGTAAGTCTGGGAACGTTGGTGGGGGCATCGGCTGGCTCTTCAACCAGGTCATGACCACCTTATATGGCCTCCCCTATGGATCACCTTCCACCTCTACCAGGAGCTCATCCCAACACTGTCTCTTACTGCCCTTGATGGCTTTGGCAAGCCGCCGTCGTGCCGCCTTGTGCTCCACCTCCAGCTGATCGGAATTCGGTTTCCATCGACCACGCTGGGATATTCTTCTTGTGCGAATACACGCGTGGTGGAGCGAAATAACAGTGTGGTTCCACCAATACATCAGGTGACGCTGGTTTGTGGAGCGCTTTCGAGGCATCAAGCCATCGCAGCCCTCGGTGACTCGCCTCATAACCTCCTCTACTCTTTGCGTGGCGTTACCCTCTCCGATTGGTCCATCATCGAGTGCTGCACGGAACATGTTCGGGTCAAACATGCTGGTCTTACAACCAAGTGGGTTTTTCTTCTTTGATGCCGGTCCGGAACTTACCCGGTCTACCGATACCTCCCAGGAGATCAGCCGATGATCGATATAGTTGTAGACATCAGTCACCTTCCACGAGCTATTCCTTCTTCCAAAACTGCTGCTGACGAACGTAAGGTCCACAATAAAGCTCCATTCTCCTCTTATGAAAGTTGGTTCACCACCACTATTCATTAAGACGACATCCAGACAGGACATTGCTTCAAGTAGCACTCGACCTTTTGGGCTTTTCTCCTTACTCCCCCAATCAACTGCCCAAGCGTTAAAGTCTCCTGCGATTGCCACGAGAAAGTGCGCTTTCGCGTCTACGATCAGCCTGTCAAGGAAGTCGGCGAATTCATCGAGAGTCAGGCTAGGCGTAGCATAACAGCTGTATAAATGGATATTCCTCAGCTTAGCTCTGATAAAGCCCTTCTCTGTGTTTACAACGTCCTGGAAAAGGAATTCACCGCAGTACCAGATTACAGCTTTTCCGGTAGAGTCAGACACCCAAGGTTGGGTGCTGAGTTGCCTATACGGTTCCGAAATGACCAAAAAATCTGGCTTCAGCACTCGCACAGTCTGCATGAATGGGTCCTTTGCCGCCTTGCAATGATTGAGGTTGTGCTGAAGTAGTCTCATCGACGATTAGCGCCTAGCGCCTGAAGTGCCTCCTTAAAGACTGCGCACTTGCTGCTACCAACTACGTGGTTGCAGTTCACCTCCTTCCCTTTTTCCGTGCACAGGATACAGCGCGCATCCTTTGTGCACCCGGCAACTTTGTGGCCGTTCTCACCGCATCCAATGCAGTGCCTGGATCTGTCGACGTCACTCATGCATCTATAGGCGAGGTGTCCAAAGTGTCAACACTTGAAGCACTTTAAGGGTCTTCTCACCTCTTTGATGTGGCATCGCACCCATCCCATGCGAATCTTTCCCTCCTTGCCGATGATCCTCCTCCGCTGAAAGCCTAACGGCCGCTATCTGGGTTTCCCCATACGCTCTCCGCAGTGATTTAACAGCTTTTGCTGTTATCTCACAGATCTCCCCTACCGCATTTTGGAGCGCGTCTGCAACTTCCCTCTTTGTGGCAGTCTCCTCGATGTCCCTGATCTCAAGATCGACTTCCTGCACCTTGCTCACGACCTCCGCATCTTCTTTGAGAGCATCTGCCATCATCCTCCACAGTTCGTCAGTCCTGGTACCACTCTTCTTGTTGAGAACAATCAGAAGCTGACCAGTGTTTGTCCTGCGAATCTTGTGAATGCTATCTCCAATCTTTTCCTCAGAGAAATCTTCCTTGACTTTCCGGAGAATGTCAGCGTAGGATTTGCCTTCATTAGCTCGGATCATCAGTGAGTTAGATAAAACTATCAACGATGCCCGCTGCTTCTCGAGTTGCTTCTTTCTAACCTTTTTTCGCAATTCCTTCCAGCCAGGAGCTTGATCTTCCACAAGTTCGTTTGTGTGCTGAGACTCCGTCGAGTCATCGCGTTTTTTTTGTTTTGTTTTTTTCCTTCTTTATTTCCGCTGAAACCGGGGTTCGCTTTTTCCGTTTTCCGCCGCTCCTCATTGACATCATCAACTTCGGCGTCAGAGCTATACTTTTCGTAGCCATTTTCGAGTCATTCCTGCTCAACGATGGTGAAGTCTGAGCAGTTCTGTCCAAAGTATGCCGAGGGGCCAAGGGCTCCAGTACTTCCTCGTCCAGCTGCCGCATCCTCCTGAATGATCCAGCAAGGCTATGCGCAAGGGAGTGCGTCTCACTGTTGACGTTTCTCCTACCCTCTAGGTGCTTCAGTAGCTTAGCGATCAGCTGTTCGTGCCGCTCCCACACGGTTTGACTCTTGATTAGGCGCTCGTCGTGCTCCTCCTTCATTCCACTTGTACCAGATTAGGCCAAGTGGTCTACCTGTTCGATGTGACGGTCGCTGGCTGATGACATCCCGGAGCCCGTCTTTACACTCCCATCGGACGCCGGTACTGAGGTATCCCTCCTCTGCACCGTAAACGTTAATTTCGTACCTAAACTCAACATCATTATTTTTTTATTCGGGGTCTCTTCCCCTAGCTGGGTTTTGGTCCACCCCGAGTATTTAATTTCCTCGGTACCCAACATATCTGCCAGGCATCCCCCTATCTGCCACCTGGGGAGGCGCCCGATGCGGGACCCAGCAAACCCGCAATGGGTGTATGTATGTACGTATGTATGTATATGTATGTATGTATGTATGTATGTATGTATGTGTGTATGTGTATATGTGTGTATTTATGTATGTGTATATATATATATGTGTATGTGTATATATATGTATGTGTGTATATGTATGTATGTATGTATCTATGTATGTGTGTATCTATGCATGTGTGTATATGGTATGATGTTATTTGCCACCCTACCTTGTATTTCCCTATATTTTTTTCTACTTTTGTGAACAATTTCTAATTTAATTTCGTGTGAAATCTTCGAAGTTCATCAGCTGATTCCCAGCCTGACTAATGACAATGTTTACATATATTAAATTAAGTAAAAGGACGGAAGGAACAACGTAGAACATTGTTTTAAATAATTTAAATAAGGAATTTTGATTTAAGGAAGAACACTTACCTTTTATTAAGCATGTTAATTATCCTTTTAAGAAGTGTGATTGACTATTGTATTAGTTTTCACTGTTGGCCATGTTTCTTTTAACGCATGCGCAGTGCTAACAAACAAGTGAGGAGCGAGTTTTTGGTTGTAGAAGAAGAAAGGAATAAAAACGAGCGCGATTTTTAATTTTGACAGAAGGAAATATACATTTAATTCTTTATTAAAAACATTATTCTTATTCAATTGGCTATATTTAAATACTTATATTAAACCTACATTTCATTTTTATTTTATCACTAGTCTATAGCCAACAATTCATTTTCGTTTTTATTTATATATAGTTTGTTTTCTCTTTGGACTTGGAATAGAACATTTTTAAATTTGAAAAAAGATTAGAAGGTTTTGAATAGTAGTGAGGAGTTCTTCCTGGTTGGTGGTCCAAGATGGAGCCAAATGGATGTGGGCTCCCAATTTAAATTATTTTATATTGATTCAAAAGTGGAAGATTAAAGTGAAAATAGTAAAAAGGGGAAGCTAAGAGAGTGTGTAAGAGCTACAATGTTTATGCTTATTTAAATTGTGGAAGAATTTCAAGTGAAACAAATTTATGAAGATGGTGTTTCAGTATTGACTAATTATACATGGGTGAGGTCAAACCAACTCTTCAACTTTTGATTATTGTAATCATTTATTTTCTCTTTCCTAAATAAGTCAGAACTTATTTACTTCCAGGAGGACAAACTAATACAACAAAATAATTAACATTATATTTTATGTCTAATTATTGATTTTACTGATTTTGTATATATATATATATATATATTTTTTTTTTCTCTCTTCCTTTGGTTTCAACAATACTGTGCTATACCTTGTAAATTTAGAATTATAATTAACCGGAATTCCATAGGTAGGATTTGGATGTGAACAAAAGGGAAACAACAATAATTTCACAAAAGTGCCAACAATGGTTATTTTATACATTTATTTTTATTAGTAGCCTAAATTACATTTTTTCTTCAACAATCAATTTTTTTTTATCTATATTGGTCATGGTTTTTTAGTTTTAAGTTCACCCAGAGGTCCCGAGGTTAAGAGTCGTCGTGCCACTGAGTGGATAGCCGAGGTAAAGTTTTTTTTATGACTATTATTTTCCCCCTAGATACTAGGGGTGGCGCCCAACTAAAACACAAGTATATAGGTAAAGAGAATACACAGACATCTCTTAACACTGTTTGATAGTACCTAGGCTTAAAAGATTTATATGTTCCCGGTCAAAGATATATTATATATATTTTATTAGTACGGTAAATAATATTTTATTACAATGGATATATATGTATGTGTGTATGTATATATATGTATGTATGTGTGAATATGTATATATAAATATGTATGTATGTGTGTATGTATGTATTTATGTATGTATGTGTGTATGTATGTATGTGTGTATATGTATGTATGTGTGTATCTATGTATGTGTGTATATGGATATATATTTATGTGTGAATGTGTATATATAAATATGTATGTATGTGTGTATTTATGTATGTTTGTGTGTATGTATGTGTGTATATGTATGTGTGTATATGGATATATATGTATGTGTGTATGTGTATATGTATGTATGTGTGAATGTGTATATATAAATATGTATGTATGTGTGTATGTATGTATGTATGTATGTATGTATGTATGTATGTATGTATGTATGTATGTATGTATTTATGTATATTATTTTCCCCCTAGATACTAGGGGTGGCGCCCAACTAAAACACAAGTATATAGGTAAAGAGAATACACAGATATCTCTTAACACTGTTTGATAGTACCTAGGTTTAAAAGATTTATATGTTCCCGGTCAAAGATATATTATATATATATTATTAGTACGGTAAATAATATTTTATTACAATGGATATATATGTATGTGTGTATGTGTATATATATGTATGTATGTGTGAATGTGTATATATAAATATGTATGTATGTGTGTATGTATGTATGTGTGTATATGTATGTATGTGTGTATCTATGTATGTGTGTATCTATGTATGTGTGTATATGGATATTAATGTATGTGTGAATGTGTATATATAAATATGTATGTATGTGTGTATTTATGTATGTTTGTGTGTATGTATGTATGTGTGTATATGTATGTATGTATGTATGTATCTATGTATGTGTGTATATGGATATATATGTATGTGTGTATGTGTATATATATGTATGTATGTGGGAATGTGTATATATAAATATGTATGTATGTGTGTATGTATATATTTATGTATGTATGTATGTATGTATGTATGTGTGTATGTATGTATTTATGTATGTATGTATGTATGTATGTATGTATGTAAGTATGTATATAATAACATGTATAAATACAGATCGGAAGTTTATTTGAAAGATTTAAGAAAGCTTACAAATGTTGACCGTTGTTAAAAGTAAACTATAAATGCAGCGCACCCGCTATCTCTGCTATCGCAGTAAACTGGACTGGCTATAACGCGGAGATCAAGGCTCGAATCTTGATAGCACGTTTTTCCTAAATGGTTTTCCATTTTTACTTCACGCAACTGCCTCATCCCTAAAGCCACTAGCGTAATTATTATTTAAGCTTCTAACTAGAACGGGTAGTAAGACGCGGTGCTAATTTAAAAAAAAACATTAAACGTCTCCATGAGAGTAGAATGTTTGAATCTATAATTAAGTCCGTGTTTGGGGATGCTGATACAAACATAATTTTATCAAGAAGATATAAGCATCTATTATAAAACATTTCAGTTTTCCCATTTAACAATATTACTTATTATATTTAAATGCACAAAAATGATAATAAAATTAGAGAGGTTTATTCTTGGTAATAAATAAAAATATTTTTCATGTGGTTTTCTGTGATAAGAAATTTTAGCAAATTATAAAAAAAATACAGCGCTGATACATACCTGAAAAACAGTGAAAGCTTTGAACATTCTTGGAATTTGTTGTGACAGAGGAAAAGTCAGGTAGAATTCAGAGATATTTTAAAAGTAACTTGAAATTTTCAGATATTTTTTGAAATACAATTGTCATTGGAAATAAATTCGTGTGATTACTTTGTTCAAAACTACTACTGTAATAGATTGATTAAAAAAGAATCAAGTAACTACTCGATTGTTATAACTACTCGATTTTGACTATCATTACGTGATAGCACGACAGGAACTAGAAAAGGTAAGTATTTTGGTAGTTTTTATACCAAAAAATTGATCGGTAAAAATTAATCCAATATTGCTTTTATAAAAACATAAAGGTTAATATTATTCATATGGTAATATCAACAAATTATAAATATTGTTCATAGCATAGATGACAAACTTTTTAAATAAAGCGTTTCCTAAATGGTTTTCCATTTTTACTTCACGCAACTGCTTCATCCCTAACGCCACTAGCGTAATTATTATTTAAGCGTCTAGCTAGAACGGGTAGTAAGACGCGGTGCTAATTAAAAAAAAACATTAAACGTCTCCATGACAGTAGAATGTTTGAATCTATAATTAAGTCCGTGTTTGGGGATGCTGATACAAACATAATTTTATCAAGAAAATATAAGCATCTATTATAAAACCTGTCAGTTTTCCCATTTAACAATATTACTTATTATATTTAATTGCACAAGAATGATAATAAAATTAGAGAGGTTTATTCTTGGTAATAAATAAAAATAGTTTTTATGTTGTTCTCTGTGATAAGAAATTTTAGCAAATTATAAAAAAAATACAGCGCTGATACATACCTGAAAAACAGTGAAAGCTTAGAACATTCATGGAATTTGTTGTGACAGAGGAAAAGTCAGGTAGAATTCAGAGATATTTTAAAAGTAACTTGAAATTTTCAGATATTTTTTTAAATACGATTGCCATTGGAAATAAATTCGTGTGATTACTTTGTTCAAAACTACTACTGTAATAGATTGATTAAAAAATAATCAAGTAACTACTCGATTGTTAGAACTACTCGATTTTGACTATCATTACGTGAAAGCACGAGAGTAACTAGAAAAGGTAAGTATTTTGGTAGTTTTTATACCAAAAAATTGATCTGTAAAAATTAATCCAATATTGCTTTTATAAAAACATAGTAGGTTAATATTATTCATATGGTAATATCAACAAATTATAAATATTGTTCATAGCATAGATGACAAACTTTTTAAATAAAGCGAACAAGTTTTCATGAAATTCCAGGACACCTTGACAGATATTCAACATCCAACTAGTTTTAATCGTGCAAGATTTGGTCAAGACTGGTCCTGCTATCTTGACAATCTAAATTAAGCCATTTATAACGCTTCTAATATTCCTGTATGCAGATTTGCACATTGAATGGTTTCATTAGTAAATAACTGATCTTGTCAACATGGTATGTAGTTTCAGTTTGTTTTATTAAACAAATTCGGCATTCTCCATTGCGTACATGAAACACAGTTAAGAAGTTTAAAATCAATATTAATGTAGATCATGAACACGATATATTCAGTTTAATTTAAAACAATATATGCAAATATTTTTTGTAATACAAACTTAATTTAATTTATAGTTTTTATTAGGGTAAACTATAAGCTTTCTGGTGAGCAAACATATACTTAAGGCCTAACTATCATAAGTTTACACTGATTTTGATAATAAGTCCATCCTGAAAGGTATTTGTCCCTACCAGAATCCTCTATTTTGGTAGAGAAATTTGAGAAAATATATTTGGAACATTTTAATATAATCTGTTTTATCACCAGTATTTTTGTCAGCAGTATAACTGTGGTAATTATGTGATGACCCTAATTCATCTATGAAGATAGTTACGTTCATCACGAGGAAGGGGTTAAGGGAATGTCTCTTAAATTAATTTGTCTGGAGGTGCCAAATCTCTAAGCCACCTCTACATACAAACGTATTTATTTTTGAGTTTTTTTTTAAATTAATAGTTTGAGTTGCTTGGATCAGTAACAAATGAAATATACCTTATATAAAGGGATAAAACAAATTACAGTTTCAAATTAAACTGATATCAAATTCATTTTTAAATTATATAATTTTAATTTGATTGAAATAACATTTGAAATCAAAATAACCTAACTATATTTATTGATTCCTTAATATTTCCACTTATTAATTACAGTGATTTTATAGGTTTTTTAGTTGGTTGAATAATTTCAGACATCACTCCCACAATTGACTGAACTGTTGATGGCAGGGATATCGAGGTTTGAGTCTCGCTTGGGTGTATCTTCTTAAGTGATTTATTACGTTTGCCCCTATGCAAATGCGGGTACACTTTCTCAAAATTTAGCCTTTATCATCTCTAACACATTTGCGTAATTAGTGGTACATATGCGTATAACTCAAACGTGTCGCTAGTCGTGTGACAAAAAAAAAGCTAAATAAGTCTGTTGTGCACAGAGAACAACGTTGTATTGATAAACATTCTCTCCGCATCAACATTAAGCACAGATGCCCATATTGTCTGCATCATGTTCAAAAGAAAGGTTTTGTAAATGATATAGCTAATAGCAACTGAACCATATAAATTTTAATGCCTTCTCGTATGTCCTTAGAAAATTTACGTTGAGAGTTCATATAGTTATGTATTACCAAATCTATATTTTCTTAACAAACAGAGATTCCAAACAAATAACTTGTTTTGTTCTACTACACAAGACTCGTAGATTTTCATGGACATAGTTAAGCCTATATTCTGTGGATAGTAATCAATTTTGCATTTTTGTAGCATTTTCAATTTAATATCCTCTATCAATCTGAGGTTGGAATTTACGAGGATTTATTGGAAAATATCACTTACGAAATAATACGTTAGTGTACCTCTAAGTGTAGATATATGTTAAAGCGTTATTGGTCTAAACACTTCGCATTGGGCACTCATTAAAGCGTTACGGGTCGGCGATAGGCGCCGATTGAAGTGATACCGTTTAGTTACCTGATAATTGCCCCGTGATCGAGCACAAATTAAAACAGTACGGTATTTCGGTATTGTGAGATAATTGGAATTTATAGCCCCGTGATCGAGCGCCAATTACTATGATACGGTTTAACAATCTGAAATTTTAATTGAATAAATAAGACCTTTGTATATTGCATACGATTTATAAAAGTGATATTATCTTCGGTATGAAAATATTATGTAAAATGATACAATTTTTGTTGAACTACAGATTATTTCTCTGCAACATTTTCTGTGTACTCTATAGATTTCAGTTAGTGGCACTGTCAATATTTTGTGTTACTAATATATTTATACTACTGGCACTGTTAATAAATTGTTTTGTTAGATTTATGTCACCGACACTGTGTGTATTAATAGGCACAAGCGGCTTATATATGAGCCTTGGACCTCTCGCAACCAGTGTCAAAACCAACTAATCGAAAGAGTCCTGGTGACAGGTGTCGTGAAGGCTAGCTTCTTATTGAGTAGAGGGAGCTAGCGTCACTTGCTTTTTTTGGTAAATACTACGGAGTTGATTTATTGAAAGAAAATAATAAGTTTTAATTGTGCCATCCTTTGACATTATTTCTAAAAACCGCGTGTTTCTTTATGGACGAAGTATTGAAAGGATATTTTACATACAATACTTAAAGAAAAATACCTTAATTCATGACTTTTTTTTAATATATGAGAGGGGTACAAATTAGTATAATTACAATATATATAATACATATATATTTTTATTATAATTAAATAATATTTAAAACATTATGTTACTTTTAAAAATAAAAGCAAACTAACTTATTATTACTACTGTTACTATTAATTTTATTTGTTTCTTATATAAAATGGTAACGCATTATCCCCAAAATTATTTTAGTTTGTCCGTACATTTTTTATACTAGCGGTACTCAAACTGGGGTACGTGGGCACCTTTCAGGCAGTAAGCGAGCAGCTCTCAAGGGAACGTTGGCAAAATAACACGGGACTTAGGGAAAACCCCAATTGTTGGCAGTTACCGTTATCTGGCTATTTCAACCCCTCGTTTCCCCTTATTGTCTCTCAGCTGGAGAAAAATTTCTGTGAAATTTTAACCATCTACTTGACACCTTCTGCATTAGCAGCTTATCATGCCTTTCTAATAACATATCATTGGGAAAGTAGTTTTTAATCCATGGTGTACCTAAAAAAAAGTTCTGCAGTAGGCTACATTTGGAACCGGACCATCACTTGAAAGTTTCAACTGGACAACCAAACATCAAAAAGTTGTGCCAAGCCATGCAGCCACTCTAACTGAATTACTTTGGGATTCATAATATATCAGCTCCGGAACTACAATTAAAAATTTTGACTCGAAAATATTGTGTTTATGTGGGTTTTTTTTTCTTTATTTTGAACGAATTTGTGAAATAAAATGTAGAAAACTTTTTACAGTAAAATTATGTTTTTAACTGATCATAACGATTCTCAATAAGAGTTAATGTTAAGGCTATAACGTTAGGATTCTCTTTGACTTGCTTTCTCACATTTGAAATATTTTGACTACCGATTTTTTCCCAGTAGATTAAAAGCTCAATAATTTACTTAGGGGTCATATTTTTTAAAGCCTGTCATTTGGAAATATTTTATCTTGGGCGCAATGACGGATTTAAGATTTGTTGTGCCCCTAGGCAAAATTATAATACGGGCCCCACCACCCCCTTAAAAAAATGTTTTTGGCAAGAGCTTTGGGAAGTTTCGAAGGAAAGAGGTGGGGGGGAGAGGGGGAGATCTAGTATTTGAGAAAAGATTTCTATGAAAGATAATCAGGCGTTTTTACCTATTGTCAAGGGCTTTAGGAAGTCTCGAAGCGATTGCCAAGTACATTTATTTAAAAATAAATATTGTCATTCTGGCTTTATTAAAAAACAAAATATTATAATAAAAATTATATCATCCAAAATATGCTTCCCCCTAAGACCGCAGCCCCTAGGCCCATGCCTAGTAAACTTACAGTGTAAATCCACTTCTGCTTGGGCGTACATTAAACTTTTAGACATGGCCAAGGAGTACAATCAATCTAAATAAAGTTTGAGAGCCACTGTTATATACCCTAGAATCTAGACAGTTAAATATTTTTATCCATAGGATCCAGGTGTATGAGCTTATTCTTAGAAATGCTGTCTGAGAGAATAAGATGAGCAAAAATAAACCAAATTGGACAATTTTGTTGGATTAAATAACAAAGCTATTATGTTTGATAATTACAGAGTCGCATTTTAATATATTTTTTCAATCTAAATAATAATTTAATTTGTGCTTAGACCTATGTCGTTTATATGGTTAATTTTAACTACCAGTTATTATTTAATCGGACAAATTTTTTTTTTGTGGAGTTAATAAATTAACTCTAAAATTAGTTGGTATAAATATTAGTTTTACCAAAGCAAACAGTAGCTATCGTTTCCTTAGTTTTGTTGAAGCAGTGGTACCAATCGGGAATATTACACGTTAATATCTTATTATCTTAGGTAGTAGACTAGGTAAAATTTAAAATTATGTATATATTATTTCATAAACACTGAATAATCAGGGCCAGATTTAGGGTAGGACCTAAAATAACTGGACGTAAGGGTGTGCAAATTTTTTCTATCTTTTATGTGATTCTTATTTGGGCTACTAGTTTCATTTTTAGGGTATAATAAAGTCGAAGAGAAACTATATCTGCGTGTACGTGACGACTTTGATGTCTAAGGTAAGTTGTTCTGTGTTCAGTAAAGATTTGTTTATATTCAACATTTGTAATAGAATTGGCCCATCACTTATCGCCTCTGTCGGGTAGAAGAAGACTCAAGCTCTTCACGGGTTATTTTTTCTAGAGAGAACTTAAAATTTGGTTGGTTTTGTTACATTAAAAATATCTTAATCGAAGTTCAAAGTTTCTACCTATTGATATTTTCTGATTCTATTTTCAATTTCATCCGAAATACTTTTCTTGTGGACAGGCCAAAGTGGGAGAGGACAGTCACGTGAACAATATTAGTATGACGTAGATCAAATATCTGAGCGAGGAAGAGGAATGACACAAAGTGGCTTTTTGTAGAGTACTTCTTCAATGTTAAGTCATCCTCTAATAAGACCACCCGTGCTTTGCGAACTAATAGGTAAGATGTGTGAGCTACGTCATTCACAGGTAAATTTTCAAATGAAGTTGGACCTATTACGACATGGAACTACATTCACAAATAATAACTCACTGTGTTATATAGTGTACGGTATATACTTGGCGGAAGGTCGCACCGGAGGGAGTTCCTCAACATAAACACCTTGCCTTCTACATTGGAAAGTTTTATTTTTTCA